>WEIS01086286.1:0-31978 GCA_013389965.1 Todus mexicanus
GGAAAAAAAGGCAGAAATGGGAAGAAGGGGATAGAGAGGAAATGCTAATGGGAGAAAGAGAGCAATGATACAGGAGAGAAATTAAGAGAATGACATGTATAAAACTAAAGCAGCTGATGGAACTGGGCAGTATTAAAAGCCAAGGTAAATAAATGCCCATGTCCATCAGTTACAAGGTACCAAATGAAAGTACTTAAAAACAAAAAGAATTTGTGAAACCTAATGCACCAAAATTATCTTTGCTGGAGCCCGGAGGATTTAATAGGGCTACTTCAGAAACAAATTTAATTCCAGTGTAGATACATCCTCAGTACATTTAAAATACAATATATTTAGATGAAATATAGATGGAAGAAGGGCAAGGTGGAGTGTCAGGGCAGAGAGGGGTGCAAAGAGGCATCCTGAAACGTTCCCTCATGGGGCCAGCATCACACCTGGGAACTTGCAGATTAATTCAAATAGAAGAGAAGATATCAGTGAGGGAACCTTACCAGGGCAGCAAGCCTAATCCTGCTGCTCTTGAATTCAGTGGCAAGAATTCCAGTTCCCCCATCAGGCACAAGAGTGGGCTGCTCATATAAATCTCAAGTGCAGGCAAGAAGTAATTACGTACAGCTTGGATGAGTGCAGAACAAATGGGAGAAATAGCAACTGGAAATACAGAATACCTAGGGACAAATGTGACAAGCTGACAAATTAGGCAAGAGCTTGCAAAAGGGCATGAAGATCAAAATGCCAATTCTGTGTATAGAAGCATTGTATCTTCAGGCATTTAGAAATAGTCTGTTTTCCGATGTCACCTATTCCTGGGAATCTTACCAGAGGCTGGATATTTGACGAAGGGAGTGTTTTTGGCGGAGAACTGGTGTAAATGGAGACATTGCCAATGGAAGTGATCTTTGACCAAAAACCTTGTGAGGTAGGTTCACAGCAGTTCAACTGTCACCATGCAGACTTGCGTGACACTCTGCTGATGGGGTGCTGTGCGGCATTCTAGGCCAACATTGTGGCTGGAGACTGGGAGCTGCAGCATGTAGCTCTGCTGCATGAACTAGTAGGCTGATGTAAAGGCAAATGACATGTGTGCTGATCTGACACAGAAGGAGAGGCATCATAGATGCTGACGAGTGGGTTGCCCTGTCAAACCCAGTTTTAGGTCTAGGGGGAATCTATGTACCTATCAGGGATCATTGGGATAAAAGTCATGAGTAGCGAGCAGATGCTGTCTTTCTAATCTCAGACACAGTGGTTTGGCTTTGTGATGGTAGGGGGTGATCATCTTGAGTATGCAAGAGCTTGAGGTGGGGAATGAGATTCTCAGGACAACAGTGGGAGAGGCTGCACAAAGAAATCTGAACTCCAGGCAACGATCACCAGCAAGATCATAGAGTAAGCGTCTTTTGGGGAGTTGGAGATACCACAGGTTGGGTTTGTTCTGGATATATTCCTTGGAGCAGCTGGGGAAAGCTGAGTGCATAAGAATGGGTGATGAGATATGATTGAAAGAGTTTCTCCTACCCCTGCTTTCATCTTCCTTGCTTGAAGAAGGTTCTGAAAATGAAAAGGTGCCAAGTGTGGAAAATGAAAGTGAAACACGTATGTTACCTTCCCCACAGTTGCATTTTGTCCACGGAGCTATTAATGACACAAGGGAAGATAGCTGGTTCAGCCAAGCTCTCTATCTCAACAGAGTGCACGCAGAACAGAGCCAGGCAACTTCTGGTGAGATGTGGACACTGTACATTTAGGGAGAAAGACTGATGAAGGGCTCCAGAAGATAAATCTTTCAGAGTGGCTGCACCTTTAAAACACAAAATCACTTGTGCTTAGAAACTAGAAATGGTGGAAGAAATATTTTGCCAGCACTGGGATTAGGGGCATTTCCTCCCTCTGGCAGGTCTGTTGAAAGTGACTGCCTTGTGTTGTGGGATATAGAAATACTGGGCAGGTGGTGCCAGGGCAGAGATGCAGAACCCAGGGCACCTCTGAGTGTGGCTGAGCCAGTTCCATCTGACAGCCCTTCAGTATCTGTTGGAAAGGCTTCCTATAGGTCTTCCTGTATGTGATTTCCACTAACAAGGTTCTCAGAGGAGCTAATAGCTCAGTGCTAAGACTGATCAGACTGTTGTGAAACTCTCCTTTTTCAAAGGTACACTTGCTTCTCTTTGCTCTGATCAAGGCCATTTCAGAGCATCCCTCCTCATAGGCCTGAGTGGCTGCAGAATGACTTGGCAGCTTTTACAACCTTGGTCTTCCAAATATGATTGGTGCTTTTCTGTTATCTGGTTCCAGTACTGTCCAGCGCAGTCCCTAATATGGCTCTCTTCTCTGCCGCTGTGCAATAATAATGAGTTTAGATACTGTGACGTCTCCTCACTTCACTGTGTACTCCTATCTACGCCAACACACTTTTCTACCTCTTTCTAGTCCTAAAATACCTCCTGGTTTGCCATTGTATTGCACGTCATCGTGGGCCACAGCATAGCTCTGCCCACTCAGCACCTCTGTAATTCCTCTCCTGTGTACAGCAAGACATAACTTTCCAGAGCCCATTGCTCATCAGCTTTCAGCCCGTCCTCCCACATCGGCATACTGTCATCAACTTTCTGACCTTTTTCCTGAGACTCCTTACTCTTCCTGTTGGTGTGTTTGTGTGCTTCATACTCCATCCAGGCTTTAACTCATGTTGAAGGTAATTTTTCTTGGTGGGAACCCCCCCCTCCCCTCCCCATCACTCACTGCTATCCTTTCAGAAATACTGCAGCTCCTACACCTGTCTCCTTCCTGGCAGGTTCCTGTCAGGCTGATTCTCTGGTCCCTGCTCCTGTGTCTGGTCTGAGGTTGTGTGGTTGGAGGTTGGGGCAGGGATAAAGTTAGTATCCCCATGAGACCGGTGTGGTCCCAAGTAGGCTCTTTCCCATGCTGGTGAGGTGCCAGCGTGGTGTGGCTGTCCAGGTGTCCTGTGTCCAGGCTGCGTCTTTGGCCAGGGACAGAGGCGTGGGAGGGGGGTATGAGAGGCTGGTGTAGGGCCTAGGGCTGACCTGGCCTGCCATGAGAGTGAGGGTCTGTCCTTCCTCCTTGTCCCTTATCCTCACATCTCTGGCCTCCAGCTAACAGGTGTTTAAAGTCTTGCAGAGATGAGTGGAAATTGCTGAAGCTGAGCAGTTGCAGATGCTACTAAGTGAGGGATCCTAAGAAATCCTGACATCAGGTATCCGCATCTGCATACATACTTATACCATTGCTGTTGAGTTTGCTGCATTTCAGGAAGGCTAAGAAGCAAAACAGGCTCCCCAAGGAGAGCACATCAGTGATTGAATGTGTTGCTTCCAGTGCTTGCTTTGTTCAAAGCTGAGAAAAAGGGCTCAGGAGAGCCCAGAGATCAAGACTTGTCTCTGTTGAAGCCAAATTGTATAAAGGGTTTAAATAGGTAGAAAGGCAGTCATTTGGAAGGATGTCAGTCCGTCTCTGCTTTGTGGGAGTGCAGGTAATGAGATGTAGTTTCTAATTGCTTGATTAGCCAGTACCTCCAAGGAGACCATCCTTTTCACCCATAGTTAACTGCAGGTTTTACCTGTTTTTTAAGGACTGTTTTACCATTTGCAAGAAGCCTTCTCCAGTAATGGAGCATGCTGATTGAGCTGGGCAGGGTATGGCGATGGTTTGACTGTGGTTTGTAAGCAAAGCACCTGTGGTAGAGGAACCTCCTGTGCTGTGGTTTGTGAAGCAGGATGCGTTTTCACAGCGATGTTTGGAGGACCCAGCCTTAGGTTAAAGGGGTTTGCTCTCCTTGAATTCCTACCGTTGTACCTGGCATGGCACCAGTGCTGTGTGGTAAGAAAACAGGTACTCCTAGACTGAGAAGTCATTGTTCCTGCAACAAAACCGTGGCTAAGAAGGATACTGCCGTTTGTCCCCGTACTTTAAATTGCTTCCAAGGTTCCCGAAGTGTTTCTAGGTTGGGTACATGAGTGTCATTTATCCACTGTTGAAGTGTACACATAAACACTTGAGAACATGGTCACTGCAGTGATATGCAGCAATGCCACGTGGTTATTTGACAGGGAGGGACAAAAATCATGTACCCATGTGAACCTACTATGGGAAAGATTTAGAATGAGGCTGCAGCAACATGCTAATCCCCACAGCAAGAGATTTCCCTGTCCTTGAACTGTTGAAGTGTGAGAAAAGAGAGGGAATAGAAAAGATTCTTTTTACTCCTATTTCTGCATGCATTCTTGGTACAACGTGGCAGCCTGTGCCAGTGACAGGGAGAAGGACAGACTGATTCCCTTCTTTCTGAAACGGTTAGCATTTTAAGCTCTGGTGAGACATATGCTTACTTCTGATTTGCAGAACTACTGAAGCAATACTCAGCCCTGTGGGAGAGCAGCTAGGCCTTCAATAGGCTGTTGGGTATTACACTGCATGTCCTACAGCAGCCAAGTTGTTCCCGAGGGTATATGAGTCACTTTCTGTAGCTGGCTCCATATGTTGGCCTAGAGAAGATTCATTTACCCTGCTAGATCACAAGGTCTTCAGGTCATAATGTGCAGATTCTGTTATGGCCCCAAAAATGCTCTTCCGAGGCTGGCAGTGTTGTCTAACCCATCCAGGATGCTAGGACCTGTGCCTGCTTCCTCCAGTATTGCACGGCCCTGTGGTCAAATGTTCCGCCCAAAGCGAATGTGTGGCACAGTCAGTGCATAGTTGCTCTTGTGGTTGCTTGGGGCTGTGGGACTGATGTGGAATAGCTCTGGTGAACACCTGCATCTCCCATAACTTGTGACCCTAGTTTTATCCTTAAGTCCAGGTTTTCCTGGGACAGAATCCTAGGCCAGCCATGGTCTGCAGGCCATTGGCAGTTTGGAGTCAGCCAGGGCAGCTGAGCTGAGCTGAGTACAGGTGTGTCCCATCCCATAGAGTCATGCTCAGTATAAAGGGTGAGGTTTGCTGAGGATAGGATCTCCTCC
The DNA here is from genome assembly GCA_013389965.1 of Todus mexicanus. Lineage (NCBI taxonomy): Eukaryota > Metazoa > Chordata > Aves > Coraciiformes > Todidae > Todus > Todus mexicanus. Next base: position 4,974 of record WEIS01086286.1, read on the forward strand.
TCTTATTTCTTCTCCTACTTCTGTTCTTCCTTCTACTTTTCTTCCTGCTTTTCCCCATCCCTGGAGGAGCTTGCTTGCCATCCTGCTCCTGAGGGCAGCCTTCCTGTTTATCATGATCATTGTACATTTTCTGGGCTGAGTATAACTTTGTTTACTTTATGCTGGCATTGATACTAGTTTGACTGTTTCATTAAATCCATTTTCATTTCAACCCATGAGTGTCCTCTCCTTTTCCTAGTCCTCCTTCCTGGCTGGGGTGGGGTCATTGAGTGACAGAGCAACTGCTGTAGTTTAGCCCTGGATGTGGGGCTGCTCCCCCCTGCTCCAGCAGGACCCTGTTCCAGCAGTGCTGTGCTGGGGTAGTCTGTGGAGTTGGCCCTCGTGCAGGTCACTAATAGACATAGGGAAGCTAGATTTAGGTCAGCAAGAGCCTCTTCTTCCTTCTATGGGTGTGGAAATCTCCTTTTCCTGCATGACATTACCCACTGTCCATTTTCCCCTAGGGTGGAGGCTGGGCTGTGGTGGCCATTGCTCTAACAGTGTGAGAGGCTGGGGAATGGGACAGGAGGATTTGTCCCTTCTCCCACCCCTCTGAGCCTCTCTCAGTAGGCCTGTCAGGGCTTCCTTGCAGCCATCAATAAAATCCACATTTGTATTAAAACTATAATGAGGAATAAAAAAAGTCACTTTTTTTTCAATAACTCAGTTTATAAAAAAGAGATTTTTATCAATTATGAAAAGGATTTTGGCCATAAAAAGGTAATTTAAAGAGTCTGAGATGGATGGCGAATAGCATTAATGTCACCCAGAACAAATGGGCCTGCATTACTCAACTGAAAGGCAGGAGCAGCTGCCTATACGGGTCCTGTTGCTGCAGCAGCCTCCACTGTGCTCTCCCTGCCCTGTCTCTGGTACAAGGCGCCAGTCGCTGGCAGATCTCAGAGTAGCTGCCTCTACACCGAGCCCTTGTACTGCTCAGAACCTCTGTTCCACAGCCACAGGGCAGATGAGGAGGGCAAACAGGGAGCTTCGTGTGGCTCAGGTGGTCCACTTTGCTTTGTTCCTTGTGCCTCTGCTCAGTGTGTAAGCTCCAATGTTACTGGCCCTTAGTGTCCACTGGTGTCCTTACTGCCAGCGGAGCTTTGGGACAGGGTACTCCCTCTGTCCATGGGTTTTCTCTCTGCTCAGCTCCTGAGAGAGGATCTGGCCGAGTCCTGCTCATCGCAGCCTCTTCCTGGGTGCTCTAAGCCCCATTTCCTAAGAGAGGGAAGGTTTTGTGGATAGATAGAGGATAATCTCCTTTGGCTTTCCTCAAGTTAATAAGATTTACAATACAGGAGGTTGGACAGTAGATTTTTTTTTTTTTTGAAGGGTTTTTTGGAGGGTCTTCTGCAGGAAGTGAAAGATTTGAGATCAGAAAATGCAATAGGGAATGTCCTGGTAAGGAGTAGTTCTGAGCTGCATGTTTAGTGGTATGCTTCTCTAATTTACAAATTCTTTAGGTGCCTGGATGTTAGTGTGTGACATACCTGCATGGACTTTGTTGGCTCACAGTGTTTTGTGTGCAGATGGTAAGCTCTCTTCAGTACAGTTTTCTTAGAGTTTTGAGGACACCCGAAGTGTTGCTCTGATACAAATAGATCTTGGCTGGCAGTGCACACCACAGCTGTGTTGAGCTGTGTTCACTGTCCACGTTCTGTGAAGGTGATGGGTGTGCTGCACAGCAGTGCTCTAGCCATCGGCAGAAACCACTTCTCAGCACATGGGTAGCCCTTCTAATTCCAAACAATAACTGGAAATTGTTATTACTGGGATTGATAGTCTTTATGTGGCCTTCTTGCATGTGGAGACTTTCTTCTTTCAAACAAGGTGTCTGTCTCATTTGCTGAGCAATGTCTATACATTTATGACAGAGCAGGATCTGAGCAAGGGCAGAAATGCTGAGCTACCTTTGGAGGGACTGGCTTCTGTGTCCAACCCTACTGCTTTGAAAGCAGAAGAATTCTTAGTTAATGCTTTGGTCAAGACACAGGCTGGGTTTAGTATGTCAGATTTTTCTCTGAGGGAGCAGGGAGTCCTGCCCGCTGATGTTTTAATATCCTAGGTGATTCTTCCTGGTTAGCATCCCTTGTTTTCTTTAAGAATTTCACTTCTACCCTGTTACTGGGCTATTGACCCATCCAGAACGTGAAAACATGATGCAGTGAGTCTGGCAACTTTTCGCAATAAGTTGTTTGTAGATGAAAGAAATGACGTGAGATTAGATAAGGAGTTATAGGGCCTAACCTTGGCATTTTCCTAACATGCAAAATAGATACATACCACTTTTATGAATTTTCAAGATGTGCAGTGATCTAATAAGCTCAGTTTTATGGCACTTCTGGGATCTGTCTGAGAGACAGCTCCTGATTCCATGGAAGGATGCTGAATTATACTGTCAAAAAGCTGTTATGGGTGAGAATTTCTCATGAGGGGAAAGCCTTGCATCCAATGTGCTTTTGTGTTTTGAGAACTGAAGCAAAAATTGAGATCTAAAGGATCTCAAAGGTCTTTCTACCATCAGTGAGCAAAGTTTGTCGGTCCCTAGTAGGCAGGCCAGCTTGAGAGAGAGGAAGTTTTCTTACGTTCCCTTTGGAAATCAAGTTCTGTTTGTGAACATTAAGCACATTTTGCATTTATTTTCCGCAAGCTTTGAAGTGTTTTGGTTTTACAGAGTGCGTGGTTCAGAGCCAAACCTGTGAATGTCTGTGACAACTGTAGCCATAAACTTATATGACCCAAGACTTGTGCCAGGAGAGCTCAGCTGAAGCAAGCCCATGAGTTTCTCCCTTACAAAGCTCATACAACAGCTCCATCTCAAATTGGCAAGTTCTTGGAAGAGGCTGTTCAGCACTAAACCATCCAAATTTCAAATGATTAGTAGAAAATATACATTAGCTGGCTCGTTTCAAATAGTGAGTGAAACTGAGGTATCTGTTTCAGCTGGTATCAGTTGTGAGTGGAGAACAAAGCTAGTTTTTCCAAATACCTTATTGGATGCAACTGATTGCTTCAGGTCTGTTAACTGTTACTCCCATTTATCAAGAAAGGCTAGAAGGAGGCGAGGGCAATTATAATTACTGGGGCTTGTTAAGAGGGGTTATACTAAAGAAGTCTCTCCAGATAACTTTTGCTGCCTTGTTCTTTGTGAACTGCTAGGGTCTTTGCCCTGGCTCCCAAGAAAATCTTTAAACCCACACCTCCAGTCCCAGGTTCTCTTTTGTCCTTTGGAGTGTAACCTAACCTTTTTCCTCTTCTTTTATCTTTTTTCTTTTTATTTGAAAGAGCTGTGAAGCTGGTAATTAATTCTGTCAAAGGCCTTTGCCAGTCCCTTGCAATTGTGAGGACCAACTCAGGAATTACGGATTGACTGCTCCAAGCTAGACATTTGCGATACTGAGTCGTTCACAGTGAGTGAGCAGTGGTGAAGGGAAGATGTGGACTGTACTGCTGTCAAGGGTTAGGGCTGGGCCAGCCACTAGATGAATGATAGATGCTTTCTATTAACTTCTCTCCCTTCAGAAAGTGGATGAGAAAGGGAATAAGGGAGAGAGAGACTTATGGATTGGAAAAGAAAACAAAACCAGATTTAATGAAAATAATAACAATAAAATGAAATATGTGAAAAAAACAGCGTTGAACCCAACCCCCGGTGGCAATTACCTCACTGCCCCCACTGAGTCTGTGGAGTAGGCACTGGGGAAGTCCCAGACTGGACTCAGCAGCAGACAGGAGCTGGATTCGGGAGCTCAATTCAGGAACACATGGATGGGATCAAAGGCAGAACAGACAGAGTCCTCCTTGAACACAAGCTGTAGAAGAAGAGAGCTTGACCCGCACGATCCCTCAGCTTTGTACTGAATATGATGTATATGGCGTAGAATCCCTCACTGCTCAGTTTAGGGTCCCCTGTCCTGTCTGCTCCTCCCCACAGGTGTGGCCTTTTACTTTCTGCACCCCCAATGTGGCACACAAGATTTAGCAGTGACCTTGGTCTGCACAAGAGAAAGTATAAGCAAGAGCCTTTCTGCATACTGATCCTTGGTAGTAACTGTAAACATGGAGCGTTATCACTGCTAGAAGCAGACACTCTCTGCAAAAATCTGCCGTGAACTTCAGAAAGTGCAGTTAGTTAGAAGAGACCGAGCTGAAAGTAAAATCACTGAACAGAATTAATTCTGTTCTAGCTCAAACCAAGACAGCTGGTTCTGTGGGCCTTATCTCTCAGTTGACTATACAACCATAGCACGCTGATGGCAGTGTATAGGGGTGAGAGACTCCAGTGACTTAGTGTCCTGTACCTGATGAAGGAAGAGCTGCAACCTGACCAGTAGCAGGCTCTAGGCTACTGTCTTCTGGCTTCTCTGTCTATGGGGCATGTCTGGAATGGATCTCAGTCCTTGGCCCTTTGATGAGGTGACTTCCCAGGTTATGATGAGGTGTTTTTTGAGATGGGTACCCCTGCTACATTAGATAAAATCCACCAAACAGCTTTACCTCATCCACAGGAGTCCAATGATTTTGAAGTACAGGAACCAGAACTAGATACCAACCTGTATTTAGAGGCTGCCTGTTCTGTTCCTATTCCAGAGGTGGACTCTGTTGCTCCATCTGTTTTTGAGCTGCATCAGCTCTACGGAGTGAAGCAGGGCGATTGGATTTTGACTCTAGAATAGTTGGTTGCTTGATTGTTCAGAAATGCATGTGAATTAATCAAAATTAACCCCCTACCTTTGTTTCCTTAGCCCACTTTTCTCCTTGTAACAACCTGTAGCGGTACACCCTGGGGGTGCCAGAGGAGAATTGGCGTTCAAAGTGGAAGACAAACGAGCTGTTTCCCACTGCACCCTGGACTGGCAGCCCTTCCCTTTGCAACACTTGTCACCCTTGCAGTGGCAGCAGCAGCAATGCTAGGCCTGTAAGTGTAGTTGATTTATGTTAACTGTTGAAACGATAATGTTTAATCTGTAAAGTGCTAATCTATTTTTTATGTTGATTATGAATAGGCCAGCTGTGCCTACTTTCCTATTCATAGAGTTTAGTGAACAAGCCCATTTCACAGGCTGGGTTTGGAGAGTGATTTACATGAGAACAGACACTGCTTTAAGGAGAGTAAATCAGCTGAGTTACACCACTGAACAGGGACCTGGCAGCCCAACAACAAGATCTGGGGGCAAGGGATTAAACATGGGAGGAAGAGGAGGAAGAGACAGATAATAAATAAACTGCAAAAGAGGTAAATGGATCAGAGCAGAGACATGAAAAGTAGATAAAATATGAGCAGGAGAAGAAAGGAGAGGTGGCTTTTTGGAGGAGAGACTGACAAGAAGGAAGCAGGAAGTGCTGTGACTGGCTTAGCATAGGACTCTCCTCTCTGGATCAGAGTTCTGGATGCCAGGGTTTGCATGACTGGTCATTAGGGGATGCATGGAACCCCTTCCCCAGCCTGGTGCCAATGATTCTGTTGGCAAAGTCTGTTGTGGATTTAATTTTCTGTGCAGTTGTCTCTCTGGAATGACTTTTCTGGATCTCTGTGTTTTTTCTGAGAGTAGAGTGTAAAAAATAGAAACTCCAGGGTCTCATCCAGATCTCATTGTAAATTACCTCGACTTCTCTTCAGTCGCAGCACTTTGTCCTCAGTGGTGTGAACTGCTGTCTGGCTGTGCTCTTGCACTGGTGGATCTGCTGGGTGTGCCAGTGTTTCATTATCCCATCAAGGCACAGCCAGCATGAGTAAATGGCTGATGAGCTTTACATTTCCAGCAGGGCTTCACTGCTTTTCAGCATCTTTCTTCTGATGTGTTGATCTCATTTTATTCTTTCTTGATATGAATCCAGTTCAGACAGATCTGCCCTCATCTACCAGGTTACACGTGCTTCATTGTCCACCTCAGATCCTCACTCCTACTTCCCTGTTCTATTACTGTGGGGCAGTGCTGTGCTTCAATAAAACTTTCATCATGCTTACATCGATGCAATTATGACCAAAGCCAGTGTAAGGGATGTAGCTGGGCAGAATCTGGCTGGGACTGGGCTTTGCCCTCTGTGTGTTTTCATTGCACTGTGGTTCTGTCCACCCTGGTGACAGGCTGCTGGACTGTGCAATGCTGACTCTCATTCCTGCTCTTTGTCCCAGGTCTAGAAACACTTTTCTGTCATCTCTTTCTGAGGAGACATGTAAGAGCATTCCATGCAGTAATCAATGGAGCATGCTCCTCTCTCTCCCCATTTTGTAAGCGGGAGTAGATGGGTCTGTCAGTGTAACATATTTTCACATATATGCAGTGCTGTCCTGCCAGATACGTACCCTTGCAATGCAGCCCTCCACACCCCCTGCACACGCTGCCTCTGCACACACACACAAACACCTTTCCCGACCCTGTTCTTCACTTGCTTCTCTGTGGGTGGAGTATTTTGCCCACCATTCTCCACACAAGCTGCACACAAAAATGCACTGCCCCGTGCCTCCTCCTTAACTCTCTGCACTAGCCCTGGCACAGCTTTACTTGCTGATCAGATGCTTGTATCCTACCTCTTCCAAACATACACCCGCAGACGTTCACTCACCACTCTCTGTATAGTCACATAAACCTGCCCATAGACATTTCTCCCCCACCACCCTTTCTCTCATACACTTCTCAAAGTCCTCAGGCTTTCAAAGCTGAATCAGAGGCAGTTGAGATGAGGCACAGGTGATGTGTGTTCCCGAAGGTCCCTATATATCCTCCGGCTCTGGCAGCTGGTTATTTCTCACAGGACTGCTGCTGTTTAGAAGGCTTCCTGCTGACAGGGCCCTTGGGGCATCTCTGCAGTCCTTCAAAGAGCCTCCCTCTGGCCTGCTGTGACTAACATGGAGCTTGTTTGTTGTGGGTCTGTTGACCCTTTCCTGTTCAGGTTTCAGCCAGCGCATGGCAGGGATGTGTTTATGCCTGGAGTCAAAATGGTCTTGGGAAACTCATTTGCTTCTGAGTATTTTCTTAAATCTTACCTTCTTGCTCAATGTGCCAACATGTCCTGACTCTGTGGCATTTTGGGAGAGATTTCATCTTGATATAAAAAAGAATTTTTTTACACCGAGAGCTAGAAACCACAGGAGTTATCTCCAGAGGTGGAGCTTTTCAGAGGTGGAGCTCATCACTGGAGCTTTTCAAGAAGTGATAGTCTCATCTAAGCTCTGTTTCCCATAAAAAGTTGGACCAGATAGTCTTTTGAGGTCCCTGCCAACCTGGGCTGTTTCAGGGTTTGATGATTCTTTCCAAATGTGCTGATGTTGCAGCAGGCTTCTGGCATCTGTAGGAGTGATACGTCCTTTGGGAATATGTTTGCAGAAATTTGATCGGGGGTATATTGGGACACCTACGTGTCTTACTATGTGTGTGGCTCAAGAGAAATGGAAACTGTGGTGAGGATGGGGAGAACAGTTGGATTGTTGTCACCTGTCCCTGTGAGTATTGGCACTCAATGTCTGGTACTAGATTCAGATCTGGCCTGGAACTGAGATCTGGAGGTAGGTCAGTGTTGATGACAAGGCGAAGGCTGCAAGCATGCTGGGCAGAAAGCTGGTGACATTGTGCGATGAGAAGGGAGACAGGAGGAATGATTTGAGTAAGAAGATCAGGAGTTGAGCTTTTGCTTGGTTGAATGTGAACAGAGAGATGACTATCTGAAGTAAGATGTCTGAGAGACAAGCTGAAGTTGTAGTTTGACTAAAAGCAGACTGATCTAGAGTACAGAGGTAGGACTACAAGTCACCAGAAAGGAGGTGGGAATGTTATGTGTGCTACTATTCAGATGCAGTGCTGGAGTTAGAGGCTGTGAGCAGAGCTTTGTGGAACATCTCCAGAAAAAGAAGGGGAAAAGGAAGCTGCTCAAACACACTGGCAGGGCCATTAGAAGAGCAGAAGGTTGGGGAAACTGCTCCCTTCTTTAAGAAGTACAGGGATGTTCCTGCGATGTTAGCACTTTGAGCTCCATTGCTTGGGAGCTGAAGAGCTGCAGAGAATGCAGTAAGCCTCAAAGATATGAGTATAAACGGGCCACTGCTGCTCCTCCTGAACCATGAAATAAGAGTCCCTTTGGACAAATGGGATGCAGAAGAAGGTTTACTGGCAGCAGAGAGTTGTCTTCTGCCTTGCTCTTGCTGAACACTGGTGTAACAAGTGAGGGAGCAGGAGGAGAAAGAGAGAGGGAAGGTGCTTTCAATTATAACAGAAAAAATGGCTGGGAGTGGAGAAGTATGGTCTTGAAGGACTGTGACTCCAGTCTGTCTGAATGATTGACAACTGTGAGTCCATCCTCACAGGCAAGAGAGGTGTGAGTGAAGTAATATTTCTCAAAAAAGTCAGAGAGAAAAGAGTAGGTTCAATAAGCATTGTTCAGGTGGGAGAAGGAGCAAATTAAGATAAACAGAAGTATTTTTAATGTGCAAGAGGGGAGCGGGGAACATGGGGCAGGTTGGAGTGTCTGTCCTGTAGCCTGAACTATTGGAAGGAATAAGTAGCTCATAAGTCACTACTTTCTTTTTCAGCATGATGGAATGGAAGGAGGTGAAGAGGAATGTAGATGTATATACATGTCTCAGCTTCACTCTGCTTTGGTCTGTGCATTTTCCATAGACTATAAGATGCCGCTGTCCTGCAAAATGGAGCGTGCAGTGACATTATGTAGTGTGCGATTTGAGAGATTATCATTTTCCACCTTCTCTCTTCACACAAGCACGAGTTGCTCATGGACTCTGGCTTGACTCTCTGGATCAGGAAACACTGGCTGCTGTTGGAGGCCAGTCACAGATAGACTGGGTTGTGGAAGTGGTTTAGGATAGTGGGAAGGCAGCCAGCTGCACAAGAATCTGTATTTATTCTGAGGTGGAAAGAAATGGGATGCTGAACAAGCCAGGTGCTGATTAGCTTGCACCTGGAAACATGAAATGAGCATTTTCCCAGTGGCCACATCAGAGTTAGAGGGACTGGTACTTTGCTATCACTCAGGGATCCAGAGGAAATCATTGATTTCAGTGATGCAAGGTTCTTCCACCTTCTATCTTCTCTGTAGGGAAGTGAACTGAACTCACATCTTAAAATTATGGTGCAGCTTCTGAAAGCAAAATCTTTCCTTTGGTAATGGGCATTTTGGAAAGAAAGAGCTTCTTGGAATGTAATTCTGAGCATGGGATTACAGGCATGGGGTAAAGCTATTTGCATTGTCTGAATGGAGTACTTGGACCAAGAGTAACTAGTGAATGGATCAGAGACTTGTTCTGAGACATCCCAGTTTTGCTGGTTGACTCTCTGGTTTGCTGTATGTGATTATGCTACCAAAGATGATGTGCTGACCCTGCAGGTAATATCTGAATTCTGCTTTCCTACTATGCAGCTTGATATCTGCCTTACATCAGAAGACTAATGTGCAGTCTCTCTGATTTGAGAGTGCTTTGTGAAACCAGCACCTGGACAAAGAACAGGTGAATGAAGCTAAGCATGGAAGAGGCTGTGGTGAAGCCAGGGGAAAACCTGCAGAACTCCAGCTGTTGAAAACATTGACTCTCAGGGTGCTGAGCTAGTCTGTTATCTTAGCATCCTGTGTCTCTGGAAGGTAGTAGGACACCCAATAGCTTAATTGATGAAAAACATTTGTCTTCTTGTGCCAGTCAGAGGATGTTCCTGAGCCAGTTAGGTTCCAGTCTGACCACGACAATCCTTGCTTTTATTGAACTGAGTATTGTTTGTTTGTGGGAGCCACGGCTTACCTTTCAGAGAGATGGGAGATGAGTTCCACCTCACAGGTGGGGGCTTGGGAGTCGTACATCATCTCTGTCTGCTCCTTGCTGTTAGTGCCTGTTGTAGCTGTCACCACTGAGATTGGTTTCGATCCAGGTTGAGTGATATTCTCAGACAGTTCTGCCTTGTCTTAAGGATCTGACTTTACTCAGGAAAATAAATGAAGCTACCATATGTGTATTTGAGCACAGACTATTAAGCAGGAGTCAGCAAAGGTGGACTAAAAGGTGCTTTTGCTCAAAGTATGGCTCTGTAACAATTAGCACTGTACTGTAGCAAGTAGGCTGATACTGTTGCTGTACAGCTCAGTCGATGTGAAGAAGGCTGGCTTCGTGTATGCTTTCCAACTGCTCTTCTAGGCAGAAAAGTCTACAGGAAGACGGCGGCAGGTGCGCAGAACAGGGAATAGCCAGGATCCTAGGTGTCAGTGAATGAGTGAGCCAACTTTGGTCTCCAGATGATGGGATAAAGGACTCTTCCTTTGACAGAGTTCCATTCACAGCTTTGTGACTGGGAAATGCTTTTGGTAGGATCCCAGAGAAGATTCGCAGTGGTATAGCTGATAGTGGGGGGCAGAGTACCAAAGTGGTAACAGGTAATCCGGTGGTAATCCAGGAAAAGATGAACTTCATACCCTGACTGGCTCACACCCCTTCCCTAGAAGAGAAGCTGATGGTTGGTGAGCAGCCTTGTTTTTGTGCTATTGCAATGCAATGTTAGCAGTGATTAACCAAGTTAGCAGTGATCAGCACACCAGGAGTGAAGGGATACCATTGGCAGCTGAAGTTACGTGTCTGTGGCTGTGTGTGTAATAACTGCTGTATGTGTATTATATACAGGCAGGTTTTTTAAAAAATACCGAAGTTACAAATTTGGTCCTGAGAAATTAGATAAGGGCATATTTATAGCTGACTGGACAGCCCAAATTCTACTCATCCGTGCTTGAGCTCTGCGACATGGTGTGACCCAGCATCATATGGGATATCAGGAAGAAGCAACATTAGAGCTCAGCTCTTTCAAATTCTAGGTAAGCACCTTAACGCACATCTCCCCTTGAAATGGACCACATTGCTTTGCCATCCTGTGCGCTGTAAGATGCAGGGATTTTATGTAATAAGCCATTTGAGTTGTTTCAGTGCATCAGAACACATACCTTCTACCTGTGCTCATTTGAATGCAGAGTATAGCTCTGTATACTTGCATACTGAGATGTATATATAATACGAACACCAAGAAAACCACTATTCTGTATATATCTACAATATTATTAAAAATATTGAGTTAATAAATACATGTTCTTGACAGATGCATTTACGAACCATCAATTAGGCTTGGCATTCATTAGGTGGGGAGAAGTCCAATCAGATTTCACTGACTCAACAAAGCTGCCTATAAATCGTGGGCTGTTTGTTCTGACGTTTGATGAATTATTCTTCATAATCCACTGTCTGCTGTGATAAATCTCATCTTTCAGTTTTTGCTGTCTTAATAATTCTCAGAGCAACACTGTGACATTTTGTTTTCGTGAAGGGGATAGAAGGGCTGGGACAGTGGGAAAAAACCTTCATTTGTTGTCTGGGATGTATATAATTCTACTCTAAGGTAACAATTTTTTGCACCTAGAACTTTGGTCTTGCAAAGGCTTGCAGGGATCAGAAAATCCTTGATGCCATGGGCAGTTACAGTCTTGGAAAGAAGACCAACCTAGCATGTGGTTCACATCCTTTAAACCTGGTTGCGGAACGTGATTCATATTTGAGAGCAATGGGGTCCTAGTGTTAATAAAGTGAATTCCAAAAGTTCTAGTAGCCACAAGCCTTAGAAATGCTGTATCAGACATAGAACTGAGTAACTCTTCAGCTGTTCTGCCACATGAAATAGAGGGGACATTGTACTAGGCAGTGTTAAGATGGAAGCTGCAGCTCCCAAAACTTCCCTGGGAAACCTGCTCTCTTCCCAGTCTGATACTGTGGTCTGTTTTCCAGCAAGCTCATAAATCCTAGTATCGCCATGCTCTGTGCTGTCTTGCCTGGGGCACTACAGACAGCATGATGCCTGTGTAAATTTCAGAAAGCTCCTGCAGACTGACCTCGTCTTAGCAAATTGCCATCCATGTAGTCATGACTAAGAGGGGATTGTTCAGTGCTGTCTCTATCAGGAATGGAAAAAACAGATGAATCAAGTCACCTTGTCAAGGGAATTCCATTAGAGAATCACAGCACAAGGAGATGTGCAGAGTTTACCTATTGTAATCTCTTTCTTGCTGTCAGCTTCCACCATGGACCTGTATCCCAACTGTATGATTCCCTTAATTTTGAATGGTTTTATACCATCTATCCCATGGCATGTTCCTGTGCTGCTGCACAGCATCAAAATGCTAGGAGACTGCAAGCTACTCCTGGCCATCACAATGCAGTACTGTTGTGAATGGAGCTCTCTTGTGTTGTGGCCTGTGATGAACATCCCGGAGGCAAGAAGTTCAAGTTAGTGCTGTATTGCCTACTCAGCCCCTTCTGAAATAGCAAGACACCTCATAGATTGTTATCTCCAAGTACCAAATGCAAGACGCAGGGGCAATTACAGAATGTTGTGATCAGAAGAAGAGATCTGCTGTGAAATTGTGGTTGAGGTTTTGAATGTTTCGGTTTGCATTGCTTTTTGGTGATAAGGGAATAGCAGCATCCACGTTGGGCTCTTTTTTGTGAATTATTTTGAGCAACTGCGACTGGTGAAACTGTGGAGCACAGTGAAGCCGTCTGGAGACGGCTTCTGTCTGAGGTGGTCTCAACTCCTGCTGAAATGTGCCCCACGTGTGCCAGACTTCGGCAGACTCCCATGACATAGGCATATTTACAGTCAGATCTGACAGATTTACTGTACTTTTGGTAAGAGAAGCAAGTTTATTGTCTGAAAGTTACATGGCAGACATTTCATGAAGCTGCACTGTAAACAGAGCTCAGGGTTTACCTTCGAGCCTGGGCCACTTCCAGCTGTTGTTCCTTCATACCCTTTGCACTCTCAGAAGCTTACAGGGTCTATCAGGAACTTTTTAGGCTGTCAAACAGCAACTGAGTCCCAGGCTAGCTGCAGGTAAAACAATTTCTCCATTGTCCATCCTGCTGTCATAGAGACTGGTCGATCTGGTGGGAAGAGATTCTGAAGAACATAAGGATGACTGTACAGATCAGACCAAAAGCTGAAGCCCACGACTCTGCCTCCTACTGTTGCCAGTGTTGGCTGAGACGAAGGCTATACACGCACGGCAGGCATACAGTTAAGGTTTACCTGGTGTGATCTTCCCACTAGTAGTAACTGAAGGCTAGAGGTTTCCTGGGCCAGAGAGATTGTATCTTGGTGTTTAATTGTGATGAATTTTCTTCATTAACTTACCTACCCACCTAGACTTCTGGCATTCATAACATCCTGTGGCACTGAGTTCTGCAACTTAATTGGTGTGAGGAGAAAACACTTCCTTTTGCTTGTTTTAAACCTGCTGTCTGATAATCTTGTGTGCTAATCAACAATTTGCTACTCCCAAGATCTTCTGTGGAGTGAATGAGCATTCCCAATCCGGTTTTCCATGATAGAAGTGATTTTATAGAGCTCTGTGACATTCTCTCCCCATTGTCTATCTTCCCAGATAATCCTTTGAAGTCTTGGGAAATATTTGAAGGCAGTTTTGAAATGCTTTGGTGAAGGACTCTCTTCCTTTGGGAAGAGCCGAGCATTTGCAAGTCTCCTTGCTGACACCGCCTGTACTGGATGGGTTCAGCTTTGGCAGAGTTGAGGAAAGGTTCTTTGTAAGTGGTTGTGGAAATGCAGAATTTTCAGAAATGTCCTGAACTCTGCTGGAAACCTCCTGAATAGGATTTGTAATACAAAATATTCTTACTTAGCCTCCACAGTGGCCTCATTCTGTCTGCACCACATACAGGGGTCTGGAGCACTGTGCTAGAAGGGATTCAGCCTGACAGCTAAACAGGATTGGGCTGTTGATATGTCTTCGGTTAGTGATCCTGCATCGCACTGCATCCTAAATTTGTCCTGAGCAGGCTACTGACACATGGCCAATGTTCATCTGCTATGGTCGCTATGGCAGAGCAGAGCCACAACATCCCACTCAGGATGACGTTATGTAGTGCTGGGCTAGGAAGAGGCTCCATGACTTGAGCTTCTGCTCCAGGGTGTCCTGTTAGCAGCCTTTCTGGAGAGGGAAGATTGAAACCAGGTCGTAATATTTGATCATTTGCTCCAGCATGTGGATATAAAGAGCTTGGGATTAAGAGACAGTATATTTCAAAAGAAATTAGGTAGCAAAACATATGCATTTAACGTTTATGGTTTGGAGATTAAGACGTCAGGCTGGAACTTGGGATGTCTGGGTTAAATCCCAGTTCTGTCAAAGAATTCTCAGAACATGCTGGGCAGGTCATGTAAGGTAATACTTTCAGAAAGGACTATGGATTTGGGAGCTTAAATCCAATTGACTTTCAGTAAGTCCCTAAATGTTTAAGGACAGAATTCACAAAAAATACTGAGGCATTCTGATGCTCAGCATTGTGGCATCAGCTGGTGTGTGCCGCAGACCTCAGGCAGAGCAGTGCATTCTTACGTGCCTTACTTCAGCATGTAAGGAGGCCTGTAGGTGACAACTGGTGACTCCTGGAAAATGTGAGTTTGTGCTGTGCACATCATACAGTGGCACTCTGGGCTTAATGATGGCTTTTAGGTGCAACCTCAGCACAAATACATACTAATAAGTGTCTAAGTAGATAGATCCTGTAAGCTTTTGTATCATTTCCCTGAGGTGTGAATATTAATGCCAACAATCATGGAAAGATTTTGCATATTTAAAACCAAACAAGCTTTATTCTTTAGAATTAAACAGTCAGGGCTGTGTCTCCAGCCAGTGATGTACAGGCACTCGTTTTCTGGTTGAGCGTGTGCCTGCTGGGGAGCTGGCCGTGTAGAAGGCTAGTGAGGGAAACCACTGTGTGCTGGGCCACTGCTCACCTGCACAGCTGTAACCTTGCATCTGGCTGGCCTGTTCCTTTGAAACAACAGCCGTTAAGTTCTTTTTTTCTCTTTTAAACTTTTATTAAACCTGCCTGGAAACTATGTTTGTTTCATCTTCTGCCAGAATTACAGATGGCAAGAGCCAGTTTGATAAGGCCCTTTGAGACCAACTGTGGCCTGAAAGAAGCTTGAGAGTTCCTTAAGTACCACATCAGGTGGGCTCTGAGACTGTCCCAGACCTTTGCTTGCTAATTATCCATGCTGGAAATGATGGTTAGAGTTTTGGTTAAGGGTGCTTATTAGTGGGGTGCTTATGAACAGGAAGAGTGTGTGCAGCCTGCTCCAAGAACTCCCTGCCTGCCTGAAATGAGTGCAGCCGCCTTCCCTTGGGAAGGACCCCACACTGCAGCAGACAGTGTGGGAGCCTGGCTCACCTCTGCTTCCATTTTGTACAGCTTCTCACTTGCTTTTTCCTGTCTGGGACACACAGCTTGCATTAGAAGCACTAGCTGCCTCTGGCAAGCTGCAAAAGGACAATTTCATAATGAATGAGGGTGATTTACTAAGTGGGGGGTCCAGGAGCCCAGAGTAATTGTGCTGCTGCTTTATCTCAGCCTCACACCTGCTCTTATAATGGCTGGGCTGTGATCTGCTCCCTCCCCCCTGTGAATGCTCTACCCTTCTGCTCCTGGAGAAGCCATCAATTCTCAGGCCCTGGTGTGGTCGCTCGCCTTGCTGCCCTTGCTTGCCTTGCTGCCCTCGCCTGCAGCCTGGGGGTGCTCACAAATTCCCCCCTGAATTGCAGCAGGGCAGCTAGGCTGGCTCCGATGGACATGACTGCTAAGTTGGCTTTCATGGCCTAAGAAACAAGTTTTTAAATGACATCCTTCTGCCCAAAAGAACTCCTAGAGACAGCTTTCTTCAAATGATGTTTCCTTAGAAAATTTAGTCACGCAAGAATATTGCAAATATTATTCCTGCCAGAGGGAATGTGCGCAGCTTTTGAGGTTTTTTTAACCTGCGTGCATCCAATACTGGCGAAAATGGCTGGGTTGACTGTGGTCTTACAATAAAGTACCTTACTGAATTCAGACTAGTGAACTCCCAGTTCTGTACTTTAACCTTTGGAGGATGGTACCGCCCTTGTGACAGTCAGACTAGTAATACTGGGTGCCGCTCTGTAAAGGGTGCATCCCTTTACTGTGAGGATGTAGGATAGTGAGAGAGTTGAAGAAAGCCCCAGCTCGATCTCGTGTGACTAATTCTTTGTTTGCTTTTTTTCCTTCCTTAATGGGATCTCCTAGCCCAACCTGCTCCTGGCCACCTTAACTTTCTTCCCCTTGGCAGGTCCTCTCCTCAGCTGATAGACAAACTTCACATAAAGGCAAAAGTCCCTGTGTCTTGAACACATGTCCCCTGAGCCATCTGTCCTCCTGTAGGTGTTTGTTTATTTATACTAATCTGAAACCAGAATCTCAAGCTCCAGAAGTTAGAAACAGAAAAAAAAAGGGGGTGGGTAGGTAGGGAAAAGAGAAAAACCTTTTTTCTCTTGAAACACAAATGTCAAGAAGTTTGAGTTATGGACCTGCTGTAATTAAAAAACACATAACTAGTTGTTTTTAAATGCAGTTGTTTTACTTAATTGATTTTGCCACCAGGACTAAAAGGAATAAATTAAATAAATAAAATGTACCTTCATCATGAATTACTGGAGGCAGCTGAGTCTCTGTTGGAATCTAATTGCTGCAAATGCTCCAGTTTGTTGGTAGCAATAGTCTCTGTGGCAGGGGCTGGGAGGGGAGGGGTAGGGTGGTGTGGGAGGGGGCTCATTCCCTGGCAGCTGCAGGAGGGAACAGGCTGCTCCTTGCGTAGTATTTTTCTTCCTTCTCAGCAAAAAGAATATTCGGTTAATGCTTTGCATGAAGACTTTGCTTAGAAGGTCTTTATTCATATTTAATTACTAGTTTGCTGCATCTCCCATCTTTAATTACCTTTTAAAAATCAGGTTACAAAAATGCACTGACATTTTTTCTTTTTTGTTACTGCATAAATTACAGGCTTCTCAGCTGCTCACCCGAAATCAATCTAGCCTGCAGGAAGGGTGGGACAGGTTCCCTTTGTTGACTGNTAAAAACCTAATACTAATTGAAAGTACACAAGGTTACACTCAACTAGTGTAGTGGTTGTGAGCGGTGCACTCCCAGCAGTGAATGCTGGATGTCAAACACTGCAAGTACCACAGCTCCAGTGAAAACACAACGGTCAGAATAAATGGGAGAGCAGGTCTTGGGAGCAGAATGATGGGTGACACCCTCCAGGGATGGTGGCCATCAGGAGGAGGGACTGTCTACAGTAAACTTTCTAACTTACAGTGAGTGTGATGTTTATGGTATGGAAAACTTCTGTTGGCCATCTTAGGTCCGCTGCTGTGGCTTTCACTTCTCTGAGCTTTAGCACTTGCCTAACTTGAAACTGCTAAAGACCTTGATCACTATGGAGACCTGCATACCATCCCTGCCACAAGTGAAAACTAAGTGTCTTAGGAACTTTATTCTCACCACATTGGGTGCTGCAGTCTTCCCAAAAATGTGGCTTTTCAGAACAGAAAACTGATGCTATCGCAATGAAACCGGGACATAGATAAAACATGTTTTCAGGCCAAGTTGTCAGAGGTGCAAAGTGCAATTTTTGTCCCCCTTCACCGAATCCAGCCATTACCACTGCTCCTGGTCAGATGCTGGCATTGCCAAGTAAGCCGCGTGCTGCTGCTGTGTTGTGTGGGAATATGCACTGCCAGGTTTCAGGGGGTGATGGCAGGTGATATTAAATACCTGCAGAAGAAATACAATACAGCTGTTGGCTTCTGCAGCCAGTAATAACCAAGGATGCTGACCATAATTGCTCCAAACCATTTTCAGGACAGCCTGGAGGGATCCCTCACATGCTGCCTGCTCACTCCATGTCATAGGCGAAATGTGCTGCTGGGGTTCTGCCACAGGTTTCCATAAGCGGGTTGTCTCCAGAGCATTTCTTTGCTTGGCAGGCTTCACTGGGAGTCTGACCAGTGACAAGGCTCAGGCAAGGGACAGAGGAAGAATGTAAGGGCCAAGCCTGCCCAGCTTTGGCACATGCTGTCTGTGGACTGTGGGCAGGGCTTTCCTTAGGACATTCTCTGGCACCCCAAGGTCGTAACTCTTTCTCTTCTCCTGGCAGATAGAAGAGCTCTTCGTGAGTTTTGAGGACACTCCCTTGGGAGCAGCGTCGCTAGCCCAGGTGCACAAGGCAGTGCTGCAGGATGGAAGAACGGTGGCGGTGAAAATCCAGCACCCAAAGGTCCAAGCTCAGAGCTCCAAGGATATTTTGCTTATGGAGGTAAAACTACCTGTTGTCTTTTACTTACAGAGCACTTGCCATTGAAATGTGGGGGCTACAGTCACCCGTGGTGTAAGCAGGTATAACAACACTGTCCTGTAACTGTGAAACTTTCACAGAGATAAATGTTGTCTTACAGGAATAATACAGAAAGTTGGTGAGGGTTGCAGTGCAGGTGATTGTGTGGATGAAGAGATTGAACAACAGGGTGAGAGTGAAGGAGGGCAGAAGGAGAAGACAGATAAACATGGATGACACCAGAGTAAGTCCATGAGAGATTTAAGAACTGGAGAATGAGACCTGAAATCTCTTCTTCAGACAATATGCTCATTAACTGTTTGATTAAACTGGTTTCAGTTCCCCTTGCAGTCAGGGCTGTGTGGCCAAGGAAAAATCGTCCTCCATGATTAGCATGTTCATAAATTCCAGTGTGGATTCAACAGTGGCTAAGGTTGCTGGGATTCAGTTTTGTTTCTTGATCAGCTCCTTAATGGTGAGCTAATTCATGCTGGAAACAAAGCCACTGAAATATGAAGAAGGTCACCTAACAGAGGCAGACACACAAATGAGGGATTCAGCTAGGAAAACACATTTCAGTGGCTGTCTCCTGTTCCTCTACTGAATGGTGAGTACCACTCATGTTCCCAGTACAATACTGTAGCTTTTGCCAAACTTCTAAGTGTAGCCCATTGAAGGGAGGAACTGGAGAAAAGCTGTGGCACTGCACTGCTATAGTCGAAGATGGCAGTGGTGTGGTAGGGAACAAGAAATGAAAGTGGGGCTGAGGTGGAGGAGGGGGGAAGGATTAGGTCTGTAATGGTAACACTAAAGCTTTTAGCTCTCCTAATAAGCATTTGTCTATATGTATAGTACAGTAATATGCACATCCATTGGTGAACAGGTATGTCCATGGGACTAAAGAGGGGAAGATTAAGCTGAGGGGGTCTAGTAAGTGTTTAGAGGGTACTGCTGATGGACTGACACACAGTTCTCCATCACAGGAGATCAGGAGTTGAAGATCCTGCCAGCACCCTCTCGGAGGAGCACATAACTAAAGCTGCTTTAGGCAGCTAAAACACCCTGCTTAGAGCAATCTTGGCTAGTCTGCAAAGAAGCACAGCTGATTCCAGCTGGAGCACATCACTTTGGAGCTGAATATTTATTTTGAACTAGTAGTGAAAGAAATTTTTAGAATCAATAAAGATACCCATCTTACAATGGGATATGTTTTTCAGCGCTGGTTTGAGAACAGAGAGCTGTTTGAACCGGCTTTGGGTCCAGCTGTAGATTTGGATTTGATTCAGGTTCTCTCTAGGACTGACTATAGTGGTCTGCCCAAAGAGTTTGTTTGCTTTTGTGAGTCATCACATACACAGCAGTTCTTAGGGGGCTTGTGGCATCCTTCACTCCTGCCCAGAACAGAGTGGCAGAAACCAAGCAGTCATGGAAGAAGAATGAGCAAGTAATGAAAGACCGTGAAACCGGGGCAGTGAAAGGATTGTATGTGACTGAGCCAAGACCTAGATCCACCGTGGGACATTTGCTGTTTTAACAGTGGATATCACAGAAAAAATTTACCCTCACACTACGTTGCTGTGATTGCTGGTTATACTGGCAAGAGACATTTAGACAAATGATTTTAGAATGATTCCCATCTTTTCTGTTTTCAGACTGATCCTTCTGGGAAACTTGAAGCTAAAATGATGTATTTGGTTTTGGCAATTTAGCATTGTCCTTTCTCTATAGTGTAGTTTGTCATCTTGGAGATCTGTTGTGTACACACAGCTATGGGAAACATGTCACAACATGACACAGGCGATCTTGTTTTTCAAGAGTCTCTTGTGGAGTGTTGGCTTACATGCATCATCATATGCTTGTGTAGAACTATTTCTGTGTAAGCTACACTGGAAGCCAGATTATGGGCACTGAGGTTCTGATTCTTTAAGAATCAGACAGACATTGCAGCTAGATAGATTGATTTAAATATTGATGGAGATGGTCTTATTTACAGACTGATGGAAAGGAGTCTGAATGGGAAAACTAGATAGAAAATTCCTAAATTCACTTGAGGTTTCATAGCATCAATGCTGAGTCTTTTAAAAATCAATACAGCATCTGATAAACCTAGAGAGAGATACCTCACTTAATACTTTTTTTTTTTCAAGACAATACTTATTTCAATACTTATTTCAAGCCAATATGTTAGACAGATGTCAGGAAAGCAGCAGGTCAAATGCTTGTTAAGTATATCCCTGCTGATGGCCGAGTTGGCAAATTGATTCAGAAGAGCATTTAAAGCAAGCAAAAACCAGTTTTTTCACATTAGGCACCAGTGATATAATCCTGCAGCCCCTATAAAGTTTATGTACATGTTCATGAAGATCTCTGATTGCGTTTCATTTGGGTGACATAAATTTGACATGATTTATGCCTCTAGATACAACCGTAGAAAAAACATTTAATAGTGTGTGGAACCTGATGATTACCTTTTTAAAGGAACATTAAGCTTGGAACTTATGTTTAGATAAGAGAAGTAGAGACAGAGGTGCTAAACAAACTTTTTCACACATCTGGACAGGAGCAGTGATGGTTCATAAATTATTTTTTTTGTGATATATTTCAGTGATAGCAGCTTTCTGTGTGTGCTTTAAACGTTCCTTCTGCAAAGCAGAAATTCCCACCTCAGTGCAGATCTAGAAAGCGAAACTGTCCGGGAACACACACACACTGACAAGTCTGTTTTCATTTTCAGATGGATGTACAGAACAAGTAAGATAAAGACAGCAAAGTGGATTGCATTGTTTTATTCTTGTTTTATGGCTCAAGTAATTAAAAAAACCCACCCAAAGATATTTTTCTTAAGATATACTCCAAGTTGTCAGCTTGTGTGAATTTGTTACACTGGTTGAGAAACAGGCCCATCATTTCAACAGAAAGCATGCTTGGGTACTGGTAGCTTTGATTATGCTGTCTCTTGCTCCTTAAATGTTGCTTTAAAGCAACAAACGTTCCGAGAAGGTTTTTGACTGGGCTTTTCAAGGCCCTGTACATCTGAATACCTAAACCCTTTGAGGCGGAGATGGTGGATATATGATGCTTAAAAAACACCACCTCAGCATTGCTGAGGAGCAGCTTGCCCTCTGACCCCCCCGAGGTGTGTCCTTCAAAGATCTGTAGCCTTTTACCACAGTCTTCTCTGTACTGCCCAGTGGATTTTTTGTGGTAGTAAAATTCTTGCTCAATAGTGGAAGAAGTAACATGGAGATAACAAGTCTTACTTTAGATCTTACTCATTATCTGAGGGCTGTTTGAATGAAGCCAAACAGTGACTTGTAGAATTATATAGGACTCAGAGAGTTGCTCCTGGGCCATGCCCTTGGTGACATCTGGCTGTGTGGTCTCTTCTCCAGGGCTTTGTTCTCATACTTGTAGGCAGTAGACAGCTGGGCTTCCTTTGGTATCTGTACCATCATTTAACTCCTAGATGTGCCTGTGTGAAAGGACAAGCCAAAATTTGTATTGCACCACCAAGGCATGGAATGATGTGTCATTATGATACTACAGGAACCCTACAAGCACTTGGGATGCAGGGGATTTTGTGTCTAAATTACATCGAATGATCCTATCGAAACAGTACTGTATGTAATTGCATGGCTTCGGAACTAGGATGCAGCTGTTTGTCTGTTTTCTTGTTCTTAGGTTCTCCTCTTGGTTGTGAAGCAGATCTTTCCAGATTTTGAGTTCATGTGGCTGGTGGAAGAAGCTAAGAAGAACCTACCCTTGGAGCTGGATTTCCTTAATGAAGGCAGAAATGCTGAGAAGGTTGCTCATATGCTCAAGAACTTTGACTTCCTGAAGGTGAGGGAACATGTATTTCCATGTGTATTATAGTCTCACTTCATGCATCTTGTGTACCTCATTCATCACCTCGAGGAAGAATATAGTTCTGTCCCACTATTGTAAATCCTAGACCACTCTAGGATATGGACCAGAACTGCCTGGAGACAGACTTGCGCTCCCCTTGTCTGTTTCCTGCTGTAGGCACTGTATGTTGGATGAGAAGTGATTACTTGAGGCCAGCAGTCTCTGGAGCCTGCCACTCATTTTCCCAGACACTGCTCCTGAACTTGTCTAGAGACCTGTGAATTTGCCATTCTTTTCTGAGCCATCTGATGGTACCTTTTCCTGGGCTTTGTCTCAGCTGAGGGCAAGACGTGGACATAGAAAAGCTAAACTGAAGCTGATGATGTCTAATAGGACTTGGGACACTGTATCTCAGGAGGAAGCATGTTCACATGAATCCTTGCTCCTGCGATAAAGCACATTCTCACTCTGGAATTGAGTGCACACCCTTCAGACACATGGCTAATGCATTCATGTTACCTTCATACACACACTCAGCTGCACCCATATCGTGCTCTTCCCCACTGACACTCTTACTCCACCTCCCCTGCTACACCATGACTGAGATCACTAACAGATGTCTCAATTACAGTCAAATGTGCACATCTCATTCTTGGAAAGCCATAACCTCACATCTTCAAACTTGAACGTGTACAAATCTTTTTCTGACGTACAAGAGGCACCAGCCTCCACTGTGTGCATCCTGGAAAGACACAAGTACGGTCAAGCACACATAGTGCTGTGGTCGCAGTCACTGACATAGCTGCATATGCACGTATACAAAGGTGGCAAAAAATGCACCTTCCTTTGGACCCTTCTGCATATACACATCAAAATGAGGTTTTCCCTTCCTATTCATGCAGAAGTCCCGTGATTGAAGTGTCAGATGTCTGAAATGAGGTGTTTTGTTAGACTTTACAGGCTGATGCATCTGTTTTTTGCTTCCTTCCTCCATGCAAGGGCTGTAATTCCTTTTCACCTGACTTAAGGTTTGGGACAGTCCTTCTGGAGCCCAGTGACAGTAGTGACCTTCCTGTAGACACAGATAACTAAAAGCCACCAGGGCTACAGAAGGCCAAAGGCCAATGATTTTGCTGAGTGGGTGCTTATCAGGAGTGATGCCCCTTGGAGAGCTGTATCCGTTGCAGCTGTAACTAGGAGACTGTGAAGTAAGTCCCCATGGAGACGGCCAATCACCTCCTTGTTGGGTTAAAAAGCTATCATGGTATCAATATGTGTAACAATAACAAATGACTTGAGATGGCTAAATAATGGATCCTTCTGTCTGACCTGCCAATTCAGAGACGTGTTCATCACCCAAAGGCAACGGAAGAATTGGGCTCGTGTATCATTAATTTTACTAAACACGCTAGAAAGCTGAGAAGTAGGTTTTGTGCTGTGAACCTGTTTGAGCTTTTAAAGCCCAAGATAAATTGTTTCCATCCACTAGCATTACAGCCAAACATCTCTGAGTAATTAAAAAAAACACTGAAGAATTTGGCAGTGAGTGAGAGAGGCATCTCTGAGAGCATGAATAGTGCTTTACAAGCCCACTGACTTGCCCCTGTAAATCTTGAGACAAGAATGAGTGTCATCTGAACTGATCTAAGGCTAAGGCAGCAGGGATCAGTGAGCTAAATGTCCTGGGGACCTCAGTTTTAGAATTGGTTTCCTTTCTCACCAGTCTAACTGCAAATAGCGGACATCTAGGTAAACTGAGAAGGCTGTGAATAAGTGAATCCCCCTTGCCCACAGTGGACCTCTGGCATCAGAGTCTACTCAAGGTTAACATGCAAAGTATGCCAGGAGTTTTGAACAATGGGACTAAGGGACATTGGAATTGCTCAGCAAAGGAGTTAAATTTAAAGAGGCACAGACATAACATAGAAGCGGGTGACATTGGGAAAATAGTCTTTCTGGGACAGGTGCAGTGGCAGAGGCAAATAGTTTGTGAGGGACTGAGACTGTCAGTAGTTACAAGCAGAGTATAAAACAAACGCTGCTTGTTCAGGAGTTACGAGAAGCTACAGTAGCCTGGCTGGTTCCCCTGGCTTTGGTGACGCTATATGGACAACACCTCTTACCTTTTCCTGTCCTGCCGCAAGGTGCTGGACCCTTGCAATGTATGAGTCCTGAGCCCACATCCGAGTCAGGTGGGTGAGGAAAGGGCGCTGCACAGCTGGTGCTGTCTTTACTAGACAGTACTCTGTAGTAGGGCACAGTAGTGGGAACGGATAGAACTCCCTTCTATCTTTGGTAAAATGTATCTATGTGCAAAGGCAAACCTGTACAGCTTGGGAGATTGGTCAGCACAGTGTAGTGTGGAATATCCAAAGAGAACTTCAGCAAAAGGATTCTTGACTGTAGGGACCTCAGCACAGAAAGAATTTGGCTAGAGAGAGAGACTGGAAGAGGTGGAGCCAGCCTGAGCAATGCCTACATCATTGCCTCCCTGGGTGACACTGGGCCTCTTACTGCTACCTCACTCATCTTGATTTACTGCAGATTGAATGAAAAGTGCTTTGACATTTTACACTTGTTACTGTGTCATGTTGGCAATAACATAGTTAAGAGTCTCCCAGGGTTTCTGTGACAAGCCCCTTATTTGTGTCACTTGATTCTTCTCCCAGTTCAATTGCAGATGGCCTAAGATCCAGGGTTTGTCAGCTCAAAGACATTTGTGTTCCAAGGGGCACTGTGGAGATGCAATTTATGACGATGGCTTATCATTTTTACAGCTGTGTAAGTGGGCCCTGTGCATAGTAAACACGATGCAATTCCTGTCTAAAGGAGCTAAGCGGATGATTCAGAAACTTGCTATAGATGCTAGTTAAACAGCCCAGCTAGCTGTAGGGCAGATAAGAAAGCTCTCAGACATCAGTGGGAGTCAGAGGTGGTCAAAATCTTGTAGAGCGTGGCCAGAAATGTTGCATGGACAGATCCTGCTGCTGTTGAATTGGTGTGATGTTCTTGCACACATGGCTGCTCTCTTGGCAAAGAAGCCAGTAGACGGGTTTACCTCCCTTGTGCTCAGGAAAAAAGCAAGTCCTCACATCAGCCTCATCCGTTTTATACCTTTTCTGGGTTGCGTGTGATGTATTCTCCTTGCTTTCCCTGCCTGTTGTTTGACCTAACTCATCTGTTCCTGTTTCAGGTCCCCAGGATCTACTGGGAGCTGTCAACAAGGCGTGTCCTTCTCATGGAGTTTATGGAAGGGGGGCAGGTGAACGACAGGGCCTACATGGAGAGGAATGGCATCAATGTCAATGAGGTAGCTTCTCAGTTGTCTCTGAACTGGGCGTGGTGGGCAATGATGTTGACGACAGCTGATGTTGATGCAAAACAGAGGCTGACAGGGCAGGAGAGGGCAGAGAAGGGAACATATACAGATGTGAACAGAAATCAATCTGACACTTCTCAGTTCTTGTGCTTCTGGGGAGAGTACATAACCCCATTTGGGGAACACTTTCCTGTAGGCTGCACAGCTAGGGAGATCTTCAAGAAGACAGATAGTGAAAGATAACCATGCTCTTGTATTACATACATGCATGGTTTGTTCCAAGATGGCCATTCCTGTTATCCTAAAGGAACAACTTCAGCATCTGATTTTTTTTTTCTCTCCTTTCCCTCTCTTTTTTTCTGTGTTAGCTTTCTTCTGGACAAATACATGGAATGTAGCTTTTGTATCCCAACAGCTGTCACCTTATGCAGGAGATATAAATCATAGGTCTAATATCATCACAGTTATTAGAGTGCTAGAGCCTCAGCCATGATGTCTTGCATAATATTCTGACATGGGTTGTTTTCTTCTGCTTTCCAAAATCTCGCTTTTTCTTCTGTATGCAACAGTTCTCTTTGCTTCCTGGTCCTACATTACTGTGTAGCTTTGCAGTCCTTCATTAAACAGCTGCCAGAGTTCATACCTACAGAGAGGCTACATTTCTGCAACAAGGGAAGTAGTTTGTGTGTGTGGCATGAAGTTGGGAGAGCGCTTTAGATTCTCTGTGGCTGGGAGGTTCTTGAGGTAAAGAAGGTATTGTTTCCCAGAAGGTCTGAGAAGATGACAGAGGAAACGGTTTTCAGCCATTGGACAGTGAGTCAAGCCACCTCTTCCATTCAGTGAGTGCTGATTGAGACACTGCTGCTTGCCTTTTCCCTTGTGCCCTATCAATGAGCCTCCAAGCTGCACTTGTTTGGCTGGCTATCAAAGAGCTACAGCATAAAATCAATTATATTTAATCTGTCCATCAACTTACCTCTGAAATCTGAACACTTCCTCTCCCTCTGCTTGTTCTCTCTGCTCCCTTCCTATCTATGGCAAAGTTCGTGTGGCATCAGTCAGAAACATGCCAAAGACCTCTCAGATATTTTCTCATAACCTCTGAAGGCAGAATGTCAGGCACCTTTTCATGTGTTTCTCCACTGAAATACAGGAAAGGAAGGTCTGAAGTTGGAGTAGATTTTAAGACCGTCTTTCCGTTGTAAGCGTGACAAAAAAGCCAAGGTCAGTAGGTGATAGCGAGCAACGTTCTCTTCTCTGCAAGATGGCTGGTCCACTTTCATTCAAGGGAAATGAATACAACCTCACCAGTGGAGAGAACAGTCTCTCAGATCTCCATCAGGAAGAATTTAGAGCATTTGTGTCACTAGTTTTCCTCTTCCCTCTCATCAGGGTGTCACAGATGTTGTCAGATGATCAGAGGTAGACACAATCCCTTCTCTGTGTCTATCTTTTGTTGATGATCTTTTTTTGTATTTACCAAAGTAAGTGCTTCAATGATGTGTCTGGTCTGCAAAGAGCACCATAGCGTGACTCTTGGGAGCGCAGTAGCTCATGGACTTTGCTATCAAAAGAGATTTCAAAAGCCTTGTCCATGGCAGAACACACAGTCAGCTCCA
>WEIS01086290.1:11549-38183 GCA_013389965.1 Todus mexicanus
AAAGAGCCGCCCTGGTCTTGGAGAGCAGCCTGGGGAGGACCCGGGCTCAGCAGAACTTGGAGTAAGGATCTGGTTTCCATTCCTGGGGCCTCCGTTTCCATCCTGGGGTTCCTTGATCTGCTGTAATTTAGACCAAAACTTCACTTGGAGGAAAAAACCAGCAATTAATGCAAAGGTTTAATGATGGGGGGGGTTTAAAGGTGTTTTTTTTCTTTCATCTCCTTGGTGGGAAGCGACATGAAGATGTTCCCTTTCTTTTGCCTGCCTTCGGTTTTATTTCTTGTCTTTTTTTTTGCCCTCCCCACGTGTGCTTAAGGCAGAGATCATTTCAGAGGAGCTGTTACTCTGCTCCCAGGGATGTCCTCTTATAGCTCCCACCTTCTCCTATCTGCACACGGGCACAGAACCTTAAAGGGTTGGACTAGATGATCCTTGAGATCCCTTCCAACCTGGGATTCTAGGAAATATTCCTGGCCAGGGGGTAGCCTCAGAGGTGATGGGACAGGGCTTTTTCACCCATAAATTGGAAATATCCCCCCCGTGATGCTCCAGCTCCGTCTCTTCAGTGCAAGCAGGTCCAGGGATACACTGATTTTTTTTCGGGCCCCGTCTTCCTCCTGTGATCACGTCGTAACTTCCCGCTTGAGCACAACGATGAGACTTTCAGTTCCTGCTGTAAATTGGGAGCTAAATGCCGTGGGGGGGTTTATTTCTTTCCCATCGCCGGTAAGACTCCTGCAATGCCAAATTCCTGGGAAACGTGGTGGTGGAGCTGGATCTGTCTTAACCAGAGAGATCTTGATGTTTATCTGGCTTGTAGCGAGGGCTGGTCAAGGCTTGTGTTCCCAGGGTGTTGATTTAGGGTGACTAATCCATCACAAATCCACTCTTCTGTCACTTGCCGCTTCCCCAACTGCGGCTTCCTCCCTGGCGCTGCCTTTCCCCACCCCCGAGCGTTGAAACGTTGTCCAACTATTTTGGAAATCATTAAGAAAAGCCGTCGACGGAGCAGCTCGACAAGCCCCGGGTAGGTACGAGGAGCTCGAAAAGTTCTTCATCCCCTTTTCTCGAGAGGGTTTTCATTGCCTCGAGGTGAACCTGTGAGCGTTGCTGGCTGTCGGAGGCACCTCGCAGCAAACGTCTCCTCCCGGCGCGCGTCAACCGAGGCCACCAGGTCTCTAGTTCTGGGGATGACCTTGGATGTTCTCCTCTATCTCCTGGGATCTCGGGCAATGAGTTTATTATTTCAAAGGCCACTGGAGCAGGTCGGCAGCCTCAGAAGGGCCCTATCTTCCTTCCACGTACGTTACGACTCTGTGGAACTCAAGACCTTGAATTCTGGACCCTTCCCGCCGAGCTCTGGGTTGGTCCTTTGCAAAGAGGAGCTGTTCTTCTGTAGACCCTGATCTCCAAGGGCCGCTGGCGGTGGCTTTCCTGGCTTATTTCAAGCAAGGCTGGGGAATGTTTGTGGTGGGAGATCTGAGCTGGGTTTAGCCGTGGCATTAGAAGGAGCTGATGGGGCTTTACCTCCTCTCCCAGCCCTCCCGTCCTCCCCTGGGCAGCCTGAAGCCAACCAGGAGTTGCTCCTCCTGAAGAGCGACCACTCGGCTCCTGGCACTTGCTCCAAGGCAAGGGGGTGAAGCTTCAAATTCTCTTCTTCAGCCAAGCTCCAGTTCCCCTCCCAAACCTCGGGCAGGTCTTCAGCAGATCCTTATTTCTTCTAGAAATTCAGAATTTCTCGATTTCTTATTTCTAAACCCGGCTGGTTAAGCTGCGGGGAAACTACAGAAGTTTCTCCTCCCGCTCGATAGAAGCTCAATGGGGATAAATGAGAGATTATTTTTTTTTTTCAGTATTAATGTTGCTGGGGAGTCCCCGGAGGGGTCGGTTTCGATGTTCTCGGTGCAATTTCTCTCTCTTGTGAGCCAGAACCTGTTTGCATGGGTTTCGAAACGAGGGAGCCGCTCGGAAGGAGTGTGGTATTTGCCGCATGCAGGGGCAGCTCCGCTCGGAATTTTTGGACTATAGAGCGAGAAGATTCCTCGGCCTCCCTCACCCTGTGATTAGAGCTCGGGCAAACAAAGCCACGAAGCACCCGGGAGGCAGAAAAGAGGGTGATGGACACCTAGGAAGGGCTCAGCAGGGGAAGAAGAGGTCGTGGCGGCACTTGCCGTTCGGGATTTGTCGGAGCGGAATCTTCCCTTTGCCCCGGCCTTGCTGTGCCCTGCAATTAGCTGGGGGTGAACGTGGTGCTGTTCCTCAGCTGGTATCAGCGTGGAAATCGCGGTGACTAAGCAGAAAGCAGAGTTTCCACTGGAAACAGCGGCTCGGAGAAAGAACTCGGCGAGATAAGGAGCGAAAAGGTGGGAGAAGGAAACGGCTCTTAGGCGCCGCTCCTGCCTGCGCTTCTAATTCAAGGCGGAAGGGGATAGGAAGGTTGGACCTGATGGTCTTCAAGGTTTTTTCCAACCGTAATGATCCTAGCAAAGGCTGAGCCGTCATCTGTTGGTGATTCCTGACGGGGGGTTGGGTTATGGCACCTTGATGCCAAAAGCTGCCCGATGCGGCTGGTGCGGGTTTAATTCGGGAGCCGGGGCTGCAGTTTGTGCTCAGCCAGCTCTGCCCATCCCACCAGGAGAATCCTTGCCGGGGTCAGGGTCCTTGCAAACTCCTGGTGAGGCTTCTGCGTCCTCCAGCCAAGGGCACAGACCCTGCACATGGAGGTCGTCGTCTTTACTTCTCCATAAAACCACCGTGGGTGAAACAAGCTCCGGCTGCACCGATTGCGGTGCCGTGGGGAGAGAAGCGGTGCCAGCGAACGTGTGTCTGGTCACCACGTCTGTCTGGAAAGCAAACCCAAAAAGCTGCTCACGGCTCAGCAGCACCAGCCCTGCAGAATCCTCAGCTCATCACAAGGTGCCTTTGGTAGCCCCAGGCTTGATTTTATTCTCTATTTTTTTTTTGGATTTATTTTGTTGCTAGCTTCCCAGAGCTTTATCCGTGCAGCTCTTGAAAGCCTCGGGACAGTCAAACCGAGGGTGCCGAGACTCTGGAATGGGCTGCCCTGGGGAAGCTGTGGATACTCCATCCCTGGAGGTGTCCAAGACCAGGTTGGACGGAGCTTTGAGCAACCTGCTCTAGTGGGAGGGGCAGGGGGTTGGAACTGGGTGATCTTTAAGATCCCTCCCAACCCATTCCATGATTCCACAACAACGTCCCGCGGTTGAGGATCAGGCTGAGGGCGGCTTTTCCCCGCGGTAAGTCATCAAAGACGGCAAAGAAACCCTGTCATGGTGGGCCTAACTCTTTCCTGTACTTTGTCCCTCCTTTTCCCCCGAGCTAATGAATACTTAGGGCAGGGCTGATAGCGGGGAGCTCTCCACAGCCTCCTCTTGCTGCTCCACACCCGGACCTGCTGTAGCTTGGCCGGGACGGGAGCTTGGGGACATCTCTTGAGGAAGCCGCTTGGATGTGCCCGTGGCACAGCCAGGAACAGGCTCTTCCCCTGAATCCGGGCAGTGTGGGCTGCTCGGGTGAGTCAGAGGGAAGCTGGACGGGGCTGGATCCTTCCTGGGAACTGGCACTTGTGCTCTGGCTTTCCTGGTGGCTTTTGAAGCTTGACGAGCCTTTTCCAGCAGCCTCGGTTACCGGGAATGAGCTAAAGCTGCATTTCCGTCGTTGCTCGATGCTTGCGTTGGAAGCCAAGGCCTTGAGCAACGCTTTGCTCAGCCCTCGCCCGTCAAAAAGCTGGTTTGGATTAGTTATGCCTGAGAAATGTTGTTTTTTGGTCCCCGAATCTCGCGTTGCAGACGGGAAACGTTAAAATGCAGCAGCTGCTTTGCTCCGTGGGATGGTACCAGTGATTTCGGGCCTTGCTCTGCTCGCTTGTGGTTAGTGAGCCTAGAGGAGCCTAAGGGAGGTTGTTGGGGGCTCTGAGCAACCTGCTCTAGTTGCAGATGGCCCCGCTCCCTGCAGGGGGGTTGGACCAGATGAGCTTGAAAGGTCCCTGCCCACCCAAACCAGTCTGGGATTCTATGAACCGCTGCTGACCGGCGGCTCTCGCCCAGCAGCTCCTTCCACGCTTCACCATCAGCCACTTGCTTTGGGAAGCTGCCACCTGCCCCTGGTCCACAGCCACGAGTCTCCGGTTAGTCAGAGAGGGCTGGAAGCCAAAGCCGGAGAGGTTTCCTGCCTGGGGTTAATGACTCCTCCGGTCAGGGTTTATTTGTGCCGTTCTTTCTTCCTAGCGGCTCCTCCAGGTGAGCTTTTCCCATGTGTTTTTGAGCTTTGACCGTGGTGGCTTCTGGGCTGTGTCGCCACCCGGGCAGGATCCCAGCGGAGGGCTCCGGTTGCTGGTTGCAACCGCCCAAGCCGGCGCCTCGCGGCCGTTGGAGCTCTGCTGCTGCCACAGCTCCGTTAAACCCCCCCCCAAAAAAAGGGATCATCCGAAGTTGACTTTTCCCAAGCCATGTGTGGATTTGGTGCCTTGGGAACGAGGTGATGGGAAACCTCGGATTGAGCCAACGCGGCCGCTCGGCGACCACTGAGTCGCTGCCAAACTGGCCCGACCTTTCTGGTGGCCGCTCGGAAGGGGCCGAGCGCTTCTACGGCAAATTCTTTTGCTTCTTCCAAGAGGTGAAGGCTAAATGTCAGCTTCGAATGAGCAACGTTTCACCGGGGGCGGAGGGAAACTCCCAGGCGTGCTCCACCCGGCGCCCCGACGTCACTTCCATTATGGGGCTGAGTAACGTTTTCCAAGAAGCCGGAGACGTCGAGGTCGCGGCGGCACCGTCATCCACGTGGGAATTGGGTCTGGCACAGCCTGGCTCCTCTCGGTGACCAAATCACCTCTTGCTGCTTTAATTGCGAGCTGGAGAAAGCCAGAGGCGGGATGAGGGGTGTGGGGAGAGCCCCTCCTAGGTTGATTGGCTGCCATCAGCGCCTCCTTGGCCCCATCCTGCCTGGTGACGCTGGAGGTGTCCCAGGAAGGTGTGGGAGAGCAGGAAGCACCACAAAGCCCCCCCGAGGAGCATTGAACTTTGTGTCAGGATAGAATCATAGAATATTTAAGGCTGGAAAAGACCTCTCAGATCATCGAGTCCAGCCCATGACCTACCACCACCACTCAGCTAAGCCCTGCCACTAAGTGTGGCATCCAGGCTGGCCTTAAACCCCTCCAGGGACGGTGACTCCACCACCTCCCTGGGCAGCCCAGCCCAGGGTTTTGTCCTCCTTTCTGTGAGGAAGTGCAAGGATGTCCATATGGTAGGGAGAAGGTCTGCTGAGGTCTCAACAAAGGTGGAGAGAGATGGCCAAGGGAGCGGCTTCCCATTTGGGTGCTGGGTGGGTGTTTTGCTGCTGCCCGGGACGCGGCGGCTCTTGGCACTCCTGGAATCCAGCCCTTCAGGAACGTGAGCCTGCTCGGGGCTGTCTGTGCCCTACTTCCCCCTGTAGACCTCAAAAGCTGGTGGGACGGAGGTGGATGCTCAGCAGGGTGCTTGAGAGGTGGCCCAAGCAGGTTTCTGCCAAGCATGGGTGAGTCTTGGGCTCATCCCAGACCCAGAAGCTCCACCGCGCGCTGCTTTCCGCGGGGGGAGATCCCCAAGTGCTGCTCTTGGGCCTTCTCCTCTGACATGACCCTCGGTGGGAGCTGCAGCTCAGGTTTTGTGCCCTCCAGAAGAGGCCACAAACGTGATCCAAGGGTGAAACCTCTGCTGGGAGGCCAGAGAGTTGGGTTTGTTTAGCCTGGAGAAGAGAAGGCTCCACGGAGACCTTCTGGGGGCTTTGCAGGACTTCGAGGGAGCTACAGGAAAGCTGGGGAGAGTCCTTTATCCGGGGAATGTGGTGACAGGACAAGGGGGGGGGGGTTGAAACTCAAAGAGGGAGGTTTAGATGAGAAAAAAGGGAGAAATTGTTGGTGCTGAGGGTGGGGAGAGCCTGGCCCAGGTTGCCCCGAGAGGTGGTGGCTGCCCCATCCCTGTCCCCATTGCAGGGGAGGTTGTTGGGGGCTCTGAGCAACCTGCTCTAGTTGCAGAGGTCCCTGCTCCCTGCAGGGGGGTTGGACTCGATGACCTTTGATGGTCCCTTCCCACCCAAACCAGTCCGTGATTCCACGATTGCAGGCGAAGCACCTTAACAAAACCTTTTCCTTTCTCCGTCCCAACACCACGGTACTTCCCAGCCCTGAGCAGAGCGACCCGAGGTGGGTGGGAGGATCAACGTTGCCTGCATCCCGTTGACTTTGAGCTCGGCTGAAGGAGGACCCGCGTTTCCCGCAGCCGCTCGGCTCCGCTTCACGCCGTGGGCCGGTGGGTCTCGTGCCGCCGCGCGCTCGACAGCTCGAGGGGTGAAATTTCAATGTATAGGCAAACATGAGGTGGAAGCAACGAGCCGAGCCCCTCTCGCCACCGTCCTTCTTCCCTGGCTGGTGGAGTTGTGCGCTCCGGCGCGTTCTCCCGGCTCCCTTAGCAACCTGCCGGCGCCCGGTGCGATATCTCCTCCCGCCTCGGCGCTGGTGTGGGAACCAGACAAGTGGTACCCGAGCCAGGCGAGCTGTTGGGAGCTCAACCCGCCGCTCTCCTTTGCCTCATCGACCTCTCCCTTGGGTTTGAGCTGTCTCAGACGGCGTCTCCTCTGCTTTGTTTTTAATTGCAGGTGGCTCCATGTCCCAGCTCCAGAGCTCCTGGGAGATGCACCAGCAGAGCGTGGCTTATCTGCCAGAGACAGGTAAGGAGGACCCTGCTCCTCCGCGCTGAGGATGTTCTCCTGGGGGTTGCGTCTGATTTTCTCCTGGGAGCTTCCACCAAGCAGCGCAGCCAACCAGGGCTCCCAGCTAAAGGTTCTAGGAGCCTCGGCTGTGCTAAATCACGGGTGAAGCCAAGGTGGGAGAAAATTCCAAGCTCCTGGAGATGTTCTGGGAGCTTTGTGGCCCCGGGTACAGCGGGGACATCACCTGCCGGCCGTGGGACCTTTGGGGTTTGTCTGCAAGCTCTGCAGAGCTGCTTTGCCCTGGTAGGGGAGCAGGAGGAGCTTTCCTGGGACTGAGCAACACCCGGCGGGTGGATGTAGAGCGAGATTTGAAGAGTAGGGTCATCCTCTTGCTTTTTTCTGAACCCAGTTTTGCTCCACGCTCCTTGGCTGGAGTTACCGTGCGGCCAATAAAGGGTATTTTCCACCGGACACCTCCAGCACCAGCTAAAAGCCTTTCGAGAGCAGGCCGGTAGCAGCTAGGAATATTTAGCCAGGCTTTTAAAACAACACCAAAAAAAAAGAGCTTCTTGGAAGCTTAAAATTTCTCCTCCTGAGCTGCGTAGCGGGAACTCGCCCTGCCTCTGGGGAAACTGAGGCACGGGGAGCTGCTGAGAGCTCGCAGGGTGAAGCATGGGGATAGTGCCACCTGGAAATACAGTCTTGGCGGAGATCTGGGGCCACAAAAACATCAAACTTTTATTTTCCCAGTGCTTTTAGCTACTCGGTCTCTCTGCTAGCAGAGAAACTCCCACCAGGGGATGATCCCGGTCAGGGAAAGTCTCTGAAAAGCTGCATTTTAATCCTCACCTTGGTGATCCGTGCTAAGATCACTATTTCCTCCCTCCCTTGCTTATGTCCCTGTCAATGTTGTTGTTGTTCCTTTTTTTTTTGCTTGAAATGACGTTCCCTCGCCTCACCTTGGGGAGTTTTCTCGCCAGGGAAATTCAGCGCCGGCGCCACGACCTCCTGCCCTGGGGTTTTGTGGCAGTCGGGGTGAATTTGGGTCCCTTCGAGGCTTTTTGAAAACAAAGGCGAAGGAGTTAGGGGTGGAAAAACACCGAGACAGGTTTGGTTTAGGCTAAAGGAGCTCCCACGTTGGCTCCTGGGAGGATGTTCCGCTGGTGGGATCTGCTGGGAGAGTCAGTCCTGGTATTAATGGGATAAGAAAAGAGCTAGAACGTGCTTTTTGGTGGTGCTGGGGCACAGAGCCGAAGGGAAGGGAGAAGTTTCTCTGGCCAAATGGTGTCGAATCCTTTGTTTGCCTCGGATTTTGCGTTTACGAAAAGCTGCCACAGCTTTAACGAAATCAAAACCCGGCGCTCTCTGCTCCCGCAGACATGGAGAGCGTGGCCGCCAGCACCTCGCTCCCCGACCTGGCCGCCGACTTCGACAGGAACGTGCCCCGGATCTGCGGCGTCTGCGGGGACAAAGCCACCGGCTTCCACTTCAACGCCATGACCTGCGAAGGCTGCAAGGGCTTCTTCAGGTGAGTGAGGGGCTTTGGGGAGGAGATCTCCCCTTGCTCCCAAAAGGAGCTGGAGGGGCTGGAGCGTGGCCGGAGAAGGGCAACGGAGCTGGGCAAGGGGCTGGAGAACTTGTGAGGAGCAGCTGAGGGACCTGGGGGTGTTGAGCCTGGAGCAAAGGAGGCTCAGGGGAGACCTTCTGGCTCTCCACAACTCCCTGAAATTCAGCAGCTTGGAGTCAGGTGGGGGGTGAAGTTTCTTTTCCCCAAGTGATGGGACGAGAGGAACCGGCCTCAAGTTGTACCAGAGCAGGCTCAGGTTGGAGCTGAGGAACAATTTCTTCTCGACAGGGGTTGCCCAGGCGTGTCCCAGGCTGCCCAGGGCAGGGGTGGAGTCCCCCTGATCCCTGGAGGGGTTTCCAAGCCGTGGAGATGTGGTGCTGAGGGACACGGGGCAGTGGTGCCCTGGGCAGCATTTGGTGGATGGGTGGACTCAAGGAGCTCCAAGGTCTCTTCCAACAAAACAATTTGATGCTTCTATGAATCTTACTCCATCTCCACCAAGCCTTGAGGAGCAGGGGAGCTTGTCCTTAGGATGCTCCTTGGCTGCTCTTCCAGTTACCTGTGTCCTACAAAGCCGGGCTGCAGCCAGGCCGGTGCCGGCACCGCAGGCGGCTGACGTGCCTGCGAATCTTGATAACGGAGAGATCACAAACCAGTTTCCTTCTTGCAGCTGGCCCCAGCACCCTGCTACTGGGAAACGGGTTGTTTTTCCCAGCAGCCAGAGATTTCCATCTGTCTGGGAGCCCTGCAGAGCTCCACGGGCTGGAGAGGTGGGATGGTGAGAGCCTCTATGGGCGACACCTGGGAAAACACACCTGAAACCAGCAGTCTTTGAGAAGTAACCTGGGGTGGTGGCCACAACCATCTTTTCTTTCAAGCCAACTCTCTCTAACGGCTGCTCTGAAGCTTTGTGCCTTTGCCTGTGGGGGTGGACGTGGTCCTCTGCCCATCTGCTGGAGAGGACACCAAGCTGTCCCCAAAATCAGGCCGTCTGACGGCTCTTGGGGGTTTCAAGTAGCCGTAGGCTGGATACGCAGCAGTCGAGCGGCTTTTTTCCGCAGTCAGGTGGGAGTCTGGAGTGGTCTCAAGCTGATCAAGAGAGGCTGAAACATCTCTAGAAGCTGCCGAGGCCTCCAGGGCTGGGGAGCCGCAGGTTTGTGGGTACGAGCAGCTCGGTTTCACCCCCGCATTTTTTTTCGAGGTGATGCTCCCGTAGAGCCGTCGCCGACCGGTTCACGTGGGAGTTCAGGTCGCTTGCACCAAGCGAGAGGGGGTGACTCAGCGCCAGGGAAATGAGATAAAGACCTAAGACTGGCGTGGGACTGGCGGGGAAGAGCCTTGCTCAAGCCTTTCGCAGGGTGATGAGGGAGGTGGTGGCGCGGGGTGGCCGTGGGATCGCGAACACCCGGCGCACGGCACGGCTCTACGCCGTGAGCGGGGCTGTTGCAGCAACCAGAGCTTGAACTTTTACAGCTGGAGTCAGAACTCCTCCTCTCGCCGGAATTCTGGGGCTCGATGGGGGTTTGCCGCTTGGCACAGCCTCAAATGGGGCATCTTCGAAGCCTCTTCCTCCGTTGCTGCCACCAAATGAGTAACTCCTCTTTTGGGTGCTCTTCTGTGGTGTCCCCAACTTTCCCCGTCCCCATTGTGGCCGCAGAGTTGGAGTTTTGACGTCTGAAGTGGCCGGGGCTGCTTGATGAACCCTTCCTGGGTGCCCCGTGGCTCTTGGCACTGGTGTTGGGAGCCTTGCGGCCACATTTCCCCCCTCTCCATCACTACGTGAGACGATACAACCCCGGCAGCGTTTCTGACCCCACGGCTTCCCGACGTGAAGAGCTCTCCTCTTCCAAAGCCCTTCGCACCCCGTGTGGAGCCTTTCTTTTCACTTCCAGGCTCTCCCTGCTGATTTGAACGTTGCTCTCCACGCCAGCCCGCTCTTGGTGTGCTCCCCGTCACTTGTTTCCGTGCCGGTTTCAATCCCCGAGTTAATTAGCGCGATATCTGAGTGCTGCCCGCGTTCGCTTTCTGCTGCGCGTCCTCCCAGGAGGTCATAGAATAGAATCATAGAATATTTAAGGCTGGAAAAGACCTCTTAGATCATCGAGTCCAGCCTAGGACCTACCACCACCACTCAGCTAAACCCTGCCACTAAGTGTGGCATCCAGTCTGGCCTTAAACCCCTCCAGGGACGGGGACTCCACCACCTCCCTGAGCAGCCCAGCCCAGGGTTTGATCCCCCTTGCTGTGAGGAAGAGCTTCCCAACATCCAACCTCAACCTCCCCTGGGGCAGCTTCAGGCCGGGCCCTCTCGGCCTGGCACAAATTGCCTGGGAGAAGAGCCCATCCCCCTCCTGCCGACACCTTCCCTTCAGGGGGTTGGAGAGAGTGAGAAGGTCCCCCCTGAGCCTCCTCTTCTCCAGGCTAAACAACCCCAAGGTCCTGGGTGTAAAGACTCTCAGGAGGGCGTCAGGAATTTCTTGGCACCTCCGGGAACCTGCGGCAGAAGCCGGCGCGAGGCGACCTTTAGCCGCCGGTTTCAAAGTCCGCTGTCGACGAACGATGCCAAGGGCAACGGCGGCTTTTTATTGCGCTCGGCTGTTTGCTCAGGAGCTCTTCAAAAGCAGCGACGCCCGAGCGGTTGATTCCGCTGGGATTTGGCCAAAGCACCCCCCCCAGTTTCTTGTTATTTCTCCTCCAGTCCCAGTTTTCCCCCGGCGCGGTGACACTGGGCGTTCTGCGCTGAGCTGCTCAGAGAGGCTCTGGCTATTTCCAAACCTCTGAGGTCCCCACCCATCCTGTCTACACCACCTCACACCCCGGTAATCCTCCCCATGGTCTAGATCAACCTCTTCAGATAAATCCATCCCCTTTTCCTCCTTCCCCAGGGTCTCTAGAGATATCGCAGGGCAAGGTGGAGTTGTCTGGACGGTTTTCTGGGACCAGAAGTGGAGGTCGGAGCTGGTAGGGAGAAAATGCAAACGGGAGCTGCAGCTCTGCTCTCGGCGTTGACTTGGCTCGTGGTGGACCAAAAGGGGCTTCCCTGGAGAGCTCTGTGGGTGGAATGGGGGAGAAACGGGGGATTATCCCACCCTAAATGGCTGCACGAGGCGGTTCGGCTGCAGCTTGGGTGCCAAAATGACTCCTCCTCCATTCGCCGCGTGGTGGGTGATGGAAGGGCCGTGCCGGGAAGGCCACGGCGGGGTTTGGTTATGAGTAGGGCGGCTTTCGGGAAATGGCATCTCGCAGGTTCTGAGAGTTGTGCCTGTTTTGCTAAGAAAAAAACCAAACCAACTCAGAAGGAGCTGCTTTGAAGCTCGGGCCTGTCTGGTAAAGGAGCAAACAGAACATGAAGAACCTGCCCCGGGGAGGTGCAGGGCTGGGCTGGGCTTTGCCCTCCAGCCGGTGGGGGCTGTTGGGCTGCTGTTCACCATCTGTTTCCTACAGAGCTTCGCATTTCTGATAACCTAAAAAGCCATTTCACAGGGGCGCTGGGGTTCATTTTCTCCTCCGTGTGCTCGGTAGGACCATCAGGCACGCGTCTACCAAAGACCAAGGCGGGGACTCAACTGCTACAGTCAGAGGGTGGTTAATGAGCAGGTCTCCTGGCCTGCAAAGCTGGAGTCAGGAAAATGCTCCTCAAGGGAGGGGCTCGATCAACAGGCGGCTGGAGCTGAGCCGGTGGGGGCCCAGGGGGGGCAAGAAGCCCCCAGCGTCTGGCTTGGGTCAGCAGCAGGGGGGCAGCAGGAGCAGGGCAGGGAGCGTCCCCCTGGAGTCAACACCTCGAATCCTGGGGGCAGGTTTGGGCCCCTCAGTCCCAGCAGGAGCTGGAGGGGCTGGAGCGTGGCCAGAGAAGGGCAACGGAGCTGGGCAAGGGGCTGGAGAACTTGTGAGGAGCGGCTGAGGGACCTGGGGGTATTGAGCCTGGAGCAAAGGAGGCTCAGGGGAGACCTTCTGGCTCTCCACAACTCCCTGACAGGAGGCTGGGGTGAGGTGGAGGCTGAGATCTCCTCCCCAAGTGATGGGTCAAGAGGAACCGGCCTCAAGTGGCACCAGGGGAGGTTGAGGTTGGAGCTGAGGAACGATTTCTTGCCCACTGTCAAGGGTTGCCCAGGCGTGTCCCAGGCTGCCCAGGGCAGGGGTGGAGTCCCCCTGATCCCTGGAGGGGTTTCCAAGCCGTGGAGATGTGGTGCTGAGGGACACGGGGCAGTGGTGCCCTGGGCAGAATTATCGGTTGAACTCGAGGATCTTAAAGTTCTCTTCCAACCAAAACAACTCTGGGATTCTATGAAATCAGTTCCTCCCTGTGCCCTGAGCTCTCTCTGGGTCTGCTGGCCAAGATAAACCAGACGAGCTCCTCCTGCCCCATGCGATGGGCACCGGTGAGCGACGGATCGAGGAGTTTGGTTGGGGAGCACCCACAGCCCCGCTGTCCCCGTCGCCCCATGTCCAGGCACAGCCACCCCGAGCTCGCAGCCGAAGGCGAAGCCGCGCTGCCGGGGCCGTGGTTCCTCTC
The DNA here is from genome assembly GCA_013389965.1 of Todus mexicanus. NCBI lineage: Eukaryota > Metazoa > Chordata > Aves > Coraciiformes > Todidae > Todus > Todus mexicanus. The sequence goes on from WEIS01086290.1 coordinate 24,338, forward strand.
GCCCACGAGCTGGGTTTTGGCTCGGGGATGGATTTCGTTATTTTTAACCTCCCGCAGCCAGCCCGGGACACAAACTGAGCCTTGAAATGGCTGGTTCGGGAGCTCGATAAAAATACACCGGAGCCAGACACCCGGAGCTCCCACGGCGGGTGTTGTTCAGGTCCCCTCGTCACCGAGGACCCCAGGGGCAGCCAAGGAGCTCTTGCCTCAGCCACCCTGTCTTGGAATAAACGGCAATTTTCATACCAAAGCCTTCTAATGGTGGCTTGCCCTTGCACACAGGGCTTCTTTCCCTGCCCCAGGGTTGCTCTGGTTTGTTTGTGCATTCCCCAGCCTGGCCCTGGGCTACTGGGAGAGAAAAAAAAAAGGAGCTGCCCTCACACCCCTGATGTTCCGAACCAGTCGCTCGCTGAAACTGGGAGATTTTGGGGTGTTCAGTTCCAAATCTTGGGTTTCCCCCCTGAGCTCAGCGACGTTTCTCCCCATTCCTGGCAGAGCAAAACTCTTGCTGGTGTTGGTGGAAGGGGAAAAACTGGAGAAAAGGGATAAACCGAGAGGCAGCCGCTGGGGGAAGGAGGAATTTCTGGGTTTGAGGCAGGTTCTGGAGGACTCTGCCATCCGCTTCGCCTGGATTAATCCTCCTAAATGCGTTTATTCATCCGAGAGGTGAAGGGAGAGCAAACCCTCGGTGTTTACATCTCCCTTTCTAAAATAGCCTCTAATTGCACGCTCCGCGCCGCTCGGCACTGCAGCCCCAGACCATATTTTATATTTATACCCTCTCTAAGCGCAGGTTTGGCCCTGTTCCTGGGCAGGAGGGGCCCCGTGGCCGGCGCAGTCGCCTCTGGTACCTCCACGTCGTTTGCCTGTGGAGCACGGGGGTTATGAACCATCAGCTGGCTGGAGCTGAGCTGGTTGGTGCCCAGGGTGGGCAAGAAGCCACCAGCATCTGGCTTGTGTCAGCAGCAGGGGGGCAGCAGGAGCAGGGCAGGGAGCGTCCCCCTGGAGTCAACACCTCGAATCCTGGGGGCAGGTTTGGGCCCTTCAATGCCAGAAGGAGCTGGAGGGGCTGGAGCGTGACCAGAGAAGGGCAACGGAGCTGGGCAAGGGGCTGGAGAACTTGTGAGGAGCAACTGAGGGACCTGGGGGTGTTGATCCTGGAGCAAAGGAGGCTCAGGGGAGACCTTCTGGCTCTCCACAACTCCCTGACAGGAGCTTGGAGCCGGGTGTGTGTGTGTGAAGTTTCTTGCCCCCAAGCGACGGGATAAAAGGAACTGGCCTCAGGGTGCACCAAGAAAGGTTGAGGTTGGAGCTGAGGAACAATTCCTTCCCCACTGTCAAGGGTTGCCCAGGCGTGTCCCAGGCGGCCCAGGGCAGGGGTGGAGTCCCCCTGATCCCTGGAGGGGTTTCCAAGCCGTGGAGATGTGGTGCTGAGGGACACGGGGCAGTGGTGCCCTGGCAGGGCTGGGGGAATGGGTGGAGTCAGTGATCTAAAGGTCCTTTCTAACCGAAATGATTCTTTGGTCACCTCAGCGTCGCAGGGGGATTTTCCTGCTGGCAGAGCAGCTCTTTGCAGCAGGAGCCTCTTCATCCCGGTGCTGCAATACGGCACGAGCACGGGGGCAGGTTTCTCGCTGTCCACCCAGATGACATCTCAGCTCTGCTCCTCTGCCGTGTGTTCCCCTCTGAACATCCTCACTTTAACTTCCCAGCCTGGGGCCACCTGGGCGCCGCTCGCAACCCCCCTCGTCATTGAAACCACTTTTCAAAATACCCGCAAATCCCGAGATAAGCTGCTCTGGCTGGTGGCAGATCCTCGAGGAACTTTCTCCAAAGCAAAGTGGAGAAACCGCCGCTCCTGGGACCAGCTCAGCTCTGCCCGGAGCGTGTCCTCACCCAGAGCTCTGCCTCTGACCCTTTGTACTCGGAAGATTTACAGCCCCTCCTGCAGCCGCGGGTGAACGTGGCACGGCGCGGTTTTGGTGGCAGAAAGGGGTTATTATGGCAAATGTCGTTTCTCTTGTCCCCTGCAATGAGGTTTCTTTCTTCTGCACACACAAACATGTGCTCTGGCCAGTTCTTCCAGCGAAGCCGGGCTCGAAAGGCCGGTCAATGTTTAACAACATGGGTTGCTTTGAGACACGCCGGCCTCTGCTTTCTTTTGCTGCTGCTGGTGGAGGGTTCTCAACGATCTTTCCACCCTTCAAAACGCCTGTGCAAAGGCGGAGAGCTGCTTGACCTGTGCTTGAACCCCTTGGCTGTGTCCTTGGAAGAAGTTCTTCTTTTCTGGGCTATCCAGCAATGCCTGAACTTCTAAGATCAAACCCGTAGATGCGCCCAACCGGGTCCAGCCTCTCCAGCTCAATCTTCTTGAGCAACCAGCTGGGCTGAATGGAGTCAGATCAAAGATGCTTCCAGCATCTTCTCAGGGATCTTTCTCCAGCCGTTCGCTGCCCGAAGAGCTGCGCTGATGCTTGAATCTCTTCCCAGTGCTTGATGCAGCCTCTTGCACGGTGCAAACGGCGTTGATTTGACCCGAGATGTCTTTTTATTCCTCTTCCTCTCCAGGAGAAGCATGAAGAGGAAAGCCATGTTCACGTGCCCCTTCAACGGCGACTGCAAAATCACCAAGGACAACCGGCGGCATTGCCAGGCCTGTCGGCTGAAGCGCTGCGTGGACATCGGCATGATGAAAGAGTGTGAGTACGAGGAGATGCGGCCCCTGGGGGAACGGCCCAGCCTCGTGCTGGGATGGCCTTTGCACAGAATCACAGCGAGGTGGGGTTGNCCCTGCCCTTCTCCTTCTCACGACTGGTGCCAAACGCGGGCGTGAGAGCGTCAAACCCCAACAGGGACTCGAAGCGGATGCAAAGGGCAGGGGACACGGTGGGTAATGATTGAGAGGAGCTCGTTTAATGATTGTGGCCGTTCCTGTGGCGATTGGCAACCTGGGGAGTTGGTTTTGTCGCAGCCGATGTCGCCTTCGCTGGCTCTTGAGGGGCATCAGCCTTTTAACGAGAGCATCCGGGGCTGTTTCTGATTAACTGTTCTCACCAGCCTCCCCGTCGCGTTTTTCACGTGCTCCTCACCACAACCAAACCAGGGGAGCTCAACGAGCTTCTCCGCGGCGACAGGAATTCCCACGAACCTGGAGCTCGCCTTGTGCTCTGCCGTTTCTCACTCTTGGCTTTTCTTCTCTGCGCCTTTCTCCTCGCAACGTCGAATCCCTGCGTGGTTTGGGTTGGAAGGCACCTTCAAATCCCCCAGTTCCGAGCCGCCGTCCAGCCACGTGCGCCGCAGAGACTTAAGTAAATAGCAAAGGGAGGCAAAAGTAGTTTTTAACCCAGTCCAAACAAGCTAATGTTGTCCAAATATTTATTTTCTTCGAGCTGCGTTGAGAGATAAGCAGCTTTTTTTTTTTATTTTTTCTGAAAAAATCAAATCCGTTCGGGCTCGTTTCCTCCTCCGTGCACGTGCTGGCCCTGGGGCCAAAGGCTGCAGGAGGAGGCTGCTGTTGGCGTAGGGCTGGAAGCAAAATAACAACCTCTCGCTGGGAGACGTTGCGAACGGGACGTCACATCCCACGATCGACGGAGCTGGCACCGCCGTGCTGGCTCCCTGACGCGGCGAGCTCTCTGAACAGCGAGTGCCCCGTGGCACCGGCTGCCGCCAACCCCCCTGCAGCCTCCAGAAAAGTCACGACTCGGAGGGGTTTGCAGGAGAAAAATGCCCGAATTTCCACTTGTCCCGCAGCCCTGAGGAAGAGGAGATCCCTGGGTCTGCTGCTTTTCAAGTAGGAGCCGTGTCCCGTAAAGAAGGAGGCAGAGACCGTCTAACACTCCTGTTTTTGGGGGAGTCCGAGGACGTGTGAGCCCGTGGTAGCCGCTCAGCGCGGTCCGTTTGGCGGAGCCGTGGCTAACGAGGGAGAAATGTTGACTCGAGCCAGTTAATTACCCAGGAAAGGCCGGAAAATTCATCGACAGCAACTCCCAGGGTGTTTGCGCCAGGGCTGGGGCCAGATCCTGGGGGCCGGGGCCACGTCCCCGAGCCGCGTGTGCTCTCCGCGGGAGTTATCTTGTAAGCGGCCTCGTTAGGAAATTGGTACTGGATTAACAAAACCTAACCCCAGGAGCCTAAAAATAGCCTGCCCGTGGACTTTGCTGCGGGTGACGCGAAGGGGAACGAGGCGAGCTGCTATTTTTAGGTGGAATCGAGGATCTTGAAGCTCTTGAAGGGGGGTTGTGTCTTCCCGGTTTGGTCGGTGGAGGTGATGAGGGTTGTCCCAGGCGAGGCTGGGCTACTTTGACCCCACTGCTGATGGGATCTGAGGCCAAAGCAGAAACCAGAGCACGAGACAGGGGGAAAGAGGAGGAGGAAGAGGACAGAACAGGCCCCAGCCGGCTTTGCTCCTGGGGTCTGGTCCAGATTCTTCTCCATCCCTGCCGCTCGGGTTGGTTGGGTGGCCTGGATGATTTTAAACATCACCTCCAGCCCCGCTGAAGGTCCCTTCCCTGGCGCACAGACCAGGTTTGGGTGTAGGTGAACCCACAGGCCAGATGCTGTGATGACGGGCTGGAGGAGCCGGCGCTTGTTGGGGGATCGCATGTGTCCAGACTCACATGGAGCTCCCCAGGGAGCTGGGGACAGCGTCGAGGAAGCCACTATCCCCTGAGGAGGGCTCGGGGAGGGGAGGAGGTGGGAGCTGGAAAGCAGCCGAGGTCAGGACCATAAGGCTGGAGCAGGATTTACAGGATTTCTAGCCCCACCGCAAGGCCTGGCTTCACCCCGAGCCGTCCACAGCCAACGTTAGCAAATATTTGTGGTTTTCCACCCGTCTTATCCGCGCGGGGTAAAGCGCAGGGCAAGCTGGCAGGGTGGGTGATCAAAATCCACCTTCGAATGGGAGGAAGGCTCCTTCCGCTGCTCTCGGGAGCCGGTTGCCTTCAGATGGCTCTGAGGAGAGCAGGGCTCCAGCCTGGGGATGCTTCTGGCTGCCCCGTCCTCTGGCCGCTGGTTTCTCCTCAGATGGTGCTTGGCACAAACATACTATAAAGTGGAGCGAAGAGTTTGTTGCTGGAGTGTCCCCGAGTCTGGCACTGGTTTCTTTTCTCCTCTGTCCGCCAACTTCTTGGCTGCTGGGGATCTTTTTGTGCTTGTCGTGGTGCCAGTCAGCAAGGTCTATGGTTTGTCTGGGGTCATCTTGGAATCCCAGAGCGGTTTGGGTGGGAAGGGACCATCAAAGGGCATCGAGTCCAACCTCCCTGCAGGGAGCAGGGACCTCTGCAACTAGAGCAGGTTGCTCAGAGCCCCCAACAACCTCCCCTGCAATGGGGCCAGGGATGGGGCAGCCACCACCTCTCGGGGCAACCTGAGCCAGGCTCTCCCCACCCTCAGCCTCAAAAATTCCTTCTACCTCAGCTAAATCTCCCTCTTTGAGTTTCAAACCACCCCCAACTTGTCCTGTCCCAACAAGCCCTGCTCAAAAGTCTGTCCCCAGCTTTCTGACAAGTCCTGCAAGGCCCCCACAAGGTCTCCATGGAGTCTTCTCCAGGCTGAACAAGCCCAACTCTCTCAGCCTGGCCTCGCAGCAGAGGATTCCACCCTCGCATCATCTCCATCCTCCTCCTCTGGCCCCGCTCTCTCCCTTTTTCCAAGGAAAAGTCTTGCCGGGATCCCGTCACTCTCCGGAGCAGCTGACGCTCAGCATCTTCCCCACCGGGCTTGATTTACGATCTCAGCACTTCAAATCCCTAAAGGGGAGGAGAAAAAAAACAACCCACAAACCATCCTCTGGGAGCCGGGGAGAGGAGCAGGAACTGGAAGGAGCTTGTGTGGACAGAAGGGAATTTCCCGGAGGGGTCAGGAGCGGAGCAGAGGAGCTCGGAGGAGCTGGCAGCGAGAGGACAGCAGCAGCCGGCAGAGGTCCGGGTGTTTAGGGTGGGACGAGGGTGAGTGAGGAGGGACGTGGCTTTCCCAGCTCTCCTCCGCTTCCCCGAACCGGCGCTGAAGCTCCAAGTGAAAAAAATCCCCTCTGCTCCAACCACGGAATTGTGAATCCCCGGCCCGGGAGCCGCGACCTTTGGGATCGTGACCCCAGAGACCGGCCAAGAGGCAACGCGGGAGCACGAGGGTGGAAGGAAGAGTCGTGGCCAGCCAGGGAGACGTCACTTGGAGTCGGCTGGCCTTCGTAGACTGGCTGAGGAAGTGTTTCCAGCTCCTGTGGGCTCGAAACACGTGCTAGAAACATCCAGCGTCCCCTGGAGTTAGAGTCGGCTGAGAAAGCAGCAGGAGCTGAGCAGCTGGAAACCCCCAAGTGAAATCTGTGCAGGCATCGCTTGGGCTAGAACCACGGAATCATGGACTGGTTTGGGTGGAAAGGGACCTACAAAGGTCATCGAGTCCAACCCCCCTGCAGGGAGCAGGGCCATCTGCAACCAGAGCAGGTTGCTCAGAGCCCCCAACAACCTCCCCTGCAATGGGGCCAGGGATGGGGCAGCCACCACCTCTCGGGGCAACCTGGGCCGGGCTCTCCCCACCCTCAGCACCAACAAGTTCTCCCTTTTATCTCATCTCCCTCTTTGAGTTTCCACCCATCCGCCCTTGTCCCGTCCCAACAATCCCTCTCATTCTGTGATTCTGTGGCTTGCCTGGTTCATAAAGCCCCGGGGAAAAGGATTCGACTCTCACTCGTACTCCCAGAAGGATGGATGTTGTCTCCAGCCGGTGGGGGCAATGCTGGGACGAGGGGTGGCACGGCCAGAAAAAGCACGTGCAGAGGAGGAGCACAAACACTGCCGTGGCTGGAGGGCTTGAAGGGAGTTAAATCGAAGCATCGTGGAATCGTTTGGGTTGGAGGACACCTTAAAAATCATCGAGTCCAACCGTTCTTCCAGCACTGCCAGGGCACCACTGCCCCGTGTCCCTCAGCACCACATCTCCACGGCTTGGAACCCCCCCCAGGGATCAGGGGGACTCCACCCCTGCCCTGGGCAGCCTGGGCCAGGCCTGGGCAACCCTTAACAGTGGGGAAGGAATTGTTCCTCAGCTCCAACCTCAGCCTCCCCTGGCTGGGGCAACTTGAGGCCGGTTCCTCTCATTTAATTCTTTGGGGACAGAAGATCTCACCTTCACCACTCCTGTCAGGGAGTTGTGGAGAGCCAGAAGGTCTCCCCTGAGCCTCCTTTGCTCCAGGCTCAACCCCCCCAGGTCCCTCAGCCGCTCCTCCCCAGCCTCCTGCTCCAGCCCCTTGCCCAGCTCCGTTGCCCCAGCCTGGAGCGTTGCAAGGTCCAAGTCTTTGCTGTTGACGTCCCTCATCCATGTTCCTCCAGCTCCTACCAGAAGCCGTTCCCCCGGCACAGCCAACCCAGGTGTGCTTTGGGGTTGCTGCTCCCCAGCGTCACCGGGGACGATTTCACCAGAAACGCCGGGGGTGGTTCTCCATCGGGTGCCTCTGCCGGGCCGGGCTGTGCCGTGGCTTGTCCGGGCGCTGCTGTGTCACGGCACCGGCCTTCGCAACACCAGACAAACTGGAAGGGAAGCGCCATTCCCCTTTCTCTGATTTTTTTAACCCCTCCTCCGGGGTTTCCGATGGGTTTTTAGTCTCCCGTGGGCTCCAGCAAAGTCCTATCAGAGCGTGAAACACCAAACCCGGGACCTGCTGCCGGCCGTTTCTGTCGCCCTCGTGGGCGGTTGGGGGATGGATTCGCAGCGACGTGCAGCCCACGTGCTCTGCCTGGGCTCGGTGCAGCCGACAGCCTGGGGACCTACGGGGACCTGGGGTTCATTGCATGGAACCCCTCTGCTGGGAGGCCAGGCTGGGAGAGTTGGGGGGGTTCAGCCTGGAGAAGGCTCCAGGGAGACCTTCTGGGGGCCTTGCAGGGCTTATAAGAAAGCTGGGGACAGACTTACGAGCAGGGCCTGTTGGGACAAGACAAGGGAGGACGGTTTGAAAGTAAAAGAGGGAGATTTAGATTGAAGAGAACGAAGGAATTCTTGATGCTGAGGGTGACCGGGGCTCTGAGCAACCTGCTCTAGTTGCAGATGTCCCTGCTCCCTGCAGGAGATTGGATTAGGTGACCTTGAAAGGTCCCTTCCCACCCAAAGCAGTCTGGGATTGTCTGATGGACGCTGTTTAGGGAAATCTTGGCTGCCTTTTGGGGTCGTACCGGGGAGCCCCAACCTTGCCAGGGTTTGTTCCCCCACCCAAGTGATGCTTTGGGAACCGCTTTTGCTTTCCGGCTCCTCCCAGAGCGTGGCTGCTGCCACCTCACCGGTCCAAACCCATGTGAGAGGTGGATTCACCGAAGAAGCTGAGAAATCCCGAGCCGATTTCCCTCCTAATCTTGCCCCAGCACGGAAACATCCTTCTCTTTCCAATCCGCTCTGCGGGCGCTTCCTAATTTTCACGGAATGGTAGAACAGTTTGGGTCGGAGGGACCTTGACCGGTCATCGACCCCTTGCAGGACCCGAGGTTCGCTTGGCGTCGACACCGGCAATAATCCCTCCTGAAGCCCCGAGGCTTGGAACAGGCTCGGCAAAGACTTCGAGCACCGCGGCCACAACCTCAGTGCTCGGCTCCTTGCCCCATCCTCCCTCCATCCTCCTTCCCAGCCCCAGGTGGCTCTTTCCCCACCGACACCTCCTTATCTACAGATGGGCTTTCCCCACCCAGATGATTTTGGCCTCAAAACCAAGATGGGAGACGGCAAAAAACAATCCTCATTTTCCTCCCCAAGCCAGAACGTGCCGATGGTGCGACGACCTCTCGGCCCGAGCCGGTCGTTCCCACGCCCCTGAGGTCTCCAAGTCCCCTCGGAGTCTGTGCAACGTAAAACGTATCGGAAAAACGCCGGCGGGTAACGGCGGCGGCCGGGAGCGGGGACAGCGAAGGGCTCCTCGCCTCGAGCTCCGCGGCCGCGGCTCCCGCTGCCCTTCGCCGACCTCTCCTCCCAGATTCCACCGTCTCTGCGGCCCGAGGCAGCCCGAAAGCCGCCGCTCATCAGATAAGGTGCTCGGCTTGGTTTTGCTTTAATGATCGGCTCGAGGGCTGACGACGGCTCGAGGAACGGGGGCGTTGCTATTTTTCAGGACCCGCTGGAGTCTTAACGAGCTTTGGGGGCTTTGTGATTCTGCTCCAAGGATGGGGAAGGGGCTCCCCGCAAGAGATCCTTGCGGCGCCCTCGGGCTTTTCTTCTCTTGCCACCCCTAGGAGGCTCTTCAGGTCTTTAAGCTCTTTAGAAAAAGGTGGAATTTGAGCCCAAACTGCCCGTGGATAATAAAACAGTGGGAGAAACCTTGCACACCACAGAATCCCAGTGCTCTGGAGGGACCTCTGGGGATCATCTGGTGCCTCCAGCAGGGTCACCCCGAGCAGGGGGCCCAGCATCGCAGTGTCCAGGCGCCGCTGGAATCTCTGCAGACAAGGAGACTCCACAACCTCTCTGGGCAGCCTGGGCCAGGCTCCAACCCCCTCCAAGCCCAGAAGTTTCTCCTGATGGAGCCTCCTGGGTTCCAGTTGGTGCCCGCTGCCCCTTGGCCTGGCGCTGGGCACCCCTGAGCAGAGTCTGGCCCCAGCCTCTTGCCCCCCGCGGGCCCTTGAGCTCTTGCTCAGCATTGCTCAGCTCCCCTCCCGAGCTGCTCTTCTCCAGAGGAACATCTCCCACAGATGCTCGTCCCACCAGCAGCTCCGCAGCCTCCGCTGGCCTCTCTCCAGCAGCTCCTGGTCTCTCTGGAGCTGGGGAGCCCAGCCCTGGCCCCAGCCCGCCCGAGGTGGCCTCCCTGGGGCAGAGCAGAGCGGGAGGAGAACCTCCCTGGGCCTTCTTCCTGCCCCCCAGGAGCCCCTTGGCCTTCTTGGCCCCCAGGGCCCGTTGCTGCCTCCTGGGCAACCTGTTGTCCCCGAGCCCCTCCAGCTCCTTCTGGGATTGAAGGGCCCAAAGCTGAGCCCAGGATTCGAGGTGTTGACTCCAGGGGGACGCTCCCTGCCCTGCTCCTGCTGCCCCCCTGCTGCTGACACAAGCCAGATGCTGGTGGCTTCTTGCCCACCCTGGGCACCCACTGGCTCAGCTCCAGCCCCTGTCCCCAACCCCCTCAGGGCCTTTCCCACCCACCGGGCACTTTCCAGCTGCTCTGCCCCAGCCTGGAGCCTTCCTGGGGGTTGGTGGGACCCAAGGGCAGGATCCAGCCCTTGCCCTGGTTGAACCTCATCACCAGGTGGGTTTAACTCCATTCCCACCCCTCTCTGGCCATCCCACCAGCGAAGCCGACGCTCATCCAAGCTCCGAGCAGCCGGGGCTGCTCCAGTCGCCATTTCCCCTCTCCTGTCCCTGACCCTGTCCCTGTCCCCATCCCCGCAGTCATCCTGACTCTTGAGGAGGTCCAGAGGAAGCGCGAGATGATCCTGAAGCGCAAGGAGGAGGAGGCGCTCAAGGAGAGCCTGAGGCCCAAGCTGTCGGAGGAGCAGCAGAAGGTCATCGACATCCTCCTCGAGGCTCATCGCAAAACCTACGACTCCACCTACTCCGACTTCACCAAGTTCCGGGTACGTCGGGGTCCCACCAGCCCCGTCTCCACGGTCAGGACCAAGCGGTTCCTGCCCAGATGCTCCAAACCCCTTTCATCCCACGACTCCTGGTCAGAGAGGAGTGGAATCTCCCGCAGCGACCCCCTCGATGCCATCGGCATCGTCCCCAAACCCACCCCAGCCCCCTCCTCATGTCCTGCTCTCTCTTCCAGCCCCCCATGAGAAGCAACCCCAGCAACAGGGGGGCAACCAAGGCCTCCTCCATCCTCAGCCAGGACTTGTCGGAGGACTCCACCGACTTCTTCAGCTCCAACGCCTTCAGCGCGTTTCCAGGTACCGCGCTCACCCCTCCGTAGGCCCCTCTGGGGGTCCAAGTTCAGCAGCTCCATCTCCATGTGGTTCTAATTCTTCTGGGGACTTCATTTAACTGTAAGACCCTCCCGGGGGTGTTGCAAAACCACGACCCTCAGCACCACATCTTCACAGCTTGGAAACCCCTCCAGGGATCAGGGGGACTCCACCCCTGCCCTGGGCAGCCTGGGCCAGGCCTGGGGAACCTTTTTGGAGAAGACATTTCTCCTCAGCTCCAACCTAAACCTTCCCTGGTGCAACTTGAGGCCGGTTCCTCTTGTCCCATCACTTGGAGAGGAGAGATCTCACCCCCATCACACCCCAAGCTCCTGAATTTCAGGGAGTTGTGCAGAGCCAGAAGGTCTCCCCTGAGCCTCCTTTGCTCCGGGATCAACACCCCCAGGTCCCTCAGCTGCTCCTCACAAGTTCTTCAGTCCCTTGCCCAGCTCCGTTGCCCTTCTCTGGCCACGCTCCAGCCCCTCCAGCTCCTTCTGGGAGTGAGGGTCCCAAAGCTGACCCCAGGATTCGAGGTGTTGACTCCAGGGGCACACTCTTGCCCAGAGCTGAGGTTCCCTCTGACCATCTCCCTTTCTCCAGAGTCTGTGGAGCCCCAGATGTTTTCAAACCTGGTCCTCTCCGAGGAGAACGACGAGAGCTCCTCCATGAACCTCGAGTTCTCCCGCCTCTCCATGCTCCCGCACTTGGCCGACCTGGTCAGCTACAGCATCCAGAAGGTGATCGGCTTTGCCAAGATGATCCCGGGTTTCAGGTGAGACCTTTGCTCCCCGATCCACCACATCCATGGTGGGTTTCCACCTCCGGAATCCCATCCTACCCTTCACAGCCAGGTCATTTTCATCTTCTCAGCTGCTCCTCGGACTCTCTTCCCTTCCCAGGTCTGCTCCTCCTTTCACGTTCTCTGTCTCTCCTCCTTCCTGGGCTCACTCCTCTCCTCTCTTCACTCCGATTCACCCAGGAACGTGCTTGAGCTCCTAAGATGCTCAAGGCCGTGTGAGTGGTCCCCATCCTGGTTTCTGAAGGACCTCAGGTCCTCTTTAACTCCAGGCTGGCGCCCGGGGCGCTGGGTGGTGCCACCCAATGAACGTAGCTGCAGAAATACCTGCACATAGGTGAGGAGGTGACCCGACCTGGGTCAGCGATGGAGAACCTGGCGCATGGGTGGCCCCTGGATGGGTCTCACGTCACCCTCCTCCCTCTATCCCAGGGACCTGGCAGCAGAGGACCAGATCGTGCTGCTGAAATCCAGCGCCATCGAGGTGATCATGCTGCGGTCAAACCAATCCTTCACCCTCGAGGACATGACGTGGACCTGCGGCAGCAACGACTTCAAGTACGGCATCAGCGACGTCACCCAAGGTAAAGGCGGCCAAAGGTTCTCCTGCTTTGCGGGGGAACTGAGGGTCGCAGAATCACGGAATGGTTTGGGTTGGAAGAGACCTTGGAGCTTCTCGAGTCCACCCGTTCCCCCACCACTGCCCCGTGTCCCTCAGCACCACATCTCCACGGCTTGGAAACCCCTCCAGGGATCAGGGGGACTCCACCCCTGCCCTGGGCAGCCTGGGCCAGGCTCGGGAAACCCTTGCGGGGAAGAAATTGTTCCTCAGCTCCCACCTAACCCTCCCCTAGTGCCACTTGAGGCCGGTTCCTCTCATCCCATTTGGGGGACAAGCGACCTCACCCCCCCACCTTTGGATTTCAAGGGCAACTTCTGCTCCATCATCTCCTGCTTTAGAGAAACCGACTGAGGAGAGAAGTAGAATGAAAAGCCAACGTGCTTTAAGCTGTATCAAAGGTCCTCTTCCAGCACGTCCTTGGAAGAGGAGCTGCTGAGCTGCCACGCTCGTTCCCTCAGCTCTTGGGACACTTTGCTCCCCGTGCTGAGGGTCCTTTCTCCTTCTCAGCCGGTCACAGCATGGACCTCCTGGAGCCGCTGGTGAAATTCCAGGTTGGCTTGAAGAAGCTGAACCTTCACGAAGAAGAGCACGTCCTCCTCATGGCCATCTGCATCCTGTCCCCAGGTAGGAACCGGCTCCTCAGCCCCCGGGATCAGCACCCAGCCGGGTCCTGGCGCGTCCCCTTCCCCCAGCTCCCGGCGGAGGAAGGGGAAGCGAATCCACCTCCACCTCCCCGGTGTTTCCTAGATCGCCCGGGCGTGCAGGACACCTCGCTGGTGGAATCCCTCCAGGATCGCCTCTCGGAGATCCTCCAGACCTACATCCGTTGCCGGCACCCTCCTCCGGGCAGCCGTTTGCTCTACGCCAAGATGATCCAGAAGTTGGCCGACCTGCGGAGCCTCAACGAGGAGCACTCCAAGCAGTACCGCTCGCTCTCCTTCCAGCCCGAGCACAGCATGCAGCTCACGCCCTTGGTCCTCGAGGTCTTCGGCAACGAGATCTCCTGAATTTCTCTCTCTCTCTCTCTCTGGATTTCTTCGCTGGGACACCAGCCCCGCCCGGGCGGTGGCCACCAGGGGATGGGAAAAGGCAACCTGGAGACCGTCGCCGGCACCTCGTCGCCGCAGGAGATCCGGACGTCGCGGGGTTGGGGGGGTGGGTTGGTTGGTTGGTNGAGGTCTTCGGCAACGAGATCTCCTGAATTTCTCTCTCTCTCTCTCTCTCTGGATTTCTTCGCTGGGACACCAGCCCCGCCCGGGCGGTGGCCACCAGGGGATGGGAAAAGGCAACCTGGAGACCGTCGCCGGCACCTCGTCGCCGCAGGAGATCCGGACGTCGCGGGGTTGGGGGGGTGGGTTGGTTGGTTGGTTGGTTGGTTGGTTTCACACTACTAAAGGTCCCGCTCGATCTTCTCGGTTTGCTCGCTGGAGGAGGAGGACACAGGAGCTTGGGGGGGGGCGTCATCACACACCCACCCCACCCCCAACTTCTCTACTTCTCCCCCAAATTCCCCCTTGCTGGGGGAGGTGGCGGCTGGGCTGCCTCCAACCCCTTCTTTTT
>WEIS01086291.1:0-27993 GCA_013389965.1 Todus mexicanus
AAAAAAAAAAGAAAAAAGAGAGGCAAGGGAGTGATAACAATGTAAAAGCATATAGGAAGGGTGAGTGGACTACATCTTTCTTCCAAGTATCTCTCTGACCCAAAGGATTTGTGACTACAGCTCTGTAATTTTGAAGTAAATGAATTCAATTCCGAGGGAAGTGGGAGAGGAGGAGGGAAACCTGCCATCAGCATCTGTGTAGGTGCAACAGGTATAAAAAAACAATACTCAGCATCCATATCTTATTATATCCACCACTAAACCAGAATGCTATTAGCAGTCATGGCACAACAGAGAATGGGGAGGGGAGATAAAGAAAGGGAAGAAATCAGGATTGATGTTCTCTTCCTGTATTTGTTATCTTTCAGAAAACAGCAGCAGAATACAAATCGACCCACTCTGTGTACAGAAGGGTGGGATCCTTTGAGACTCTTGTTTTACAGATGAAATAAATTCACTCATTGGAGAATGAAAGGCTCTATAAGTGTAAAGAAAACAAGTGTAAAGAAAACCTAACATTTTGCATACGCTGTTTTTTTTTCTTCAGTTGGCTTTTAGAACAGAGAGCGGTGTGAAGGGAAACGCCAACAGTGGCTCAGCTAAGGATGGCCATAATTTCCCCCTTATCAGAAGAAATCCTCTGATAGATTTCTTCCACTCCTTTCATTGCAGCTTCTTCCTGGAGATGATGGTGAAATGGCAAGTAAGGAATTGTTACTCATTTGAAGAGAGAGAAAAAAAAAAGCTTTTAAAGGGAAATGAGCTGGTGAGGGAAAAGTTTGTGGGCAAAAGTGGAAAAAACCACCCCATTCTTCAAGTTTCATCAGAGACAGACAGTTTGCTTCTCTCCAGTCTGCAGTTCTCTATGCAGTTCTTACATGCACTACAGATCAAATCAGCATCTGTTACACTTTTGCAGGAGTCTGTATCTCGACACAGCAAACATCAGGCTAGCGAAGCGATCCCACCTCACCACCACCTCCTTCTCCTGTTCTCTGCTGATGGTACTGGAAAGTTCTTTCTCACATTGCAGTACACCTTGAAAAGCAAGAGAGATTTCACAGCTGTCTAAAGACTAGGCACCATAGCAAGAGCTGAAATTGGACTGAAAAGGTACCTAAAATATTCTGGTTTTCATAACTTAGAGATTAATATATTAGGTGGACAACTTTTAAGGCTTGTGCCCTTTGCTAGAACATACTGATTTACAAGATGGAGTCAAGAAATTGGTCATTACAATATCACTTGTAAGTGCACAGCCCTTAAATTTCCATTACAGCAAATATTCCAGAGCAACTGGGATTCTTGAGGTTTCCAAATACATTGTGCCCAGAAGCTGATTTCTCTGTGGAATCAAATCACACTCTAAACCAAAGGGCACTTTTCAGATTGGTGATGAAATTCTTAATTATGCAGCATCAACTGCAGCAGTACTAGGGAGAAGCAAATTCACTTACAAATTATGCACATACATCAAACCCACCCTCTGTTTCAGAGACAAATGCCCAATCAATCCGATCTATTTTGCCATCTACAACAGACGCTGCATCAGACTATTTTATAACTATAAATTTTAATGTCGTTCCTCACTATAGTCAGTCAATGTGTGATTATCCCTACTCAGGGAGGGAGCTGAACTAACCCAAATACAGTAAAGCGCAGCCGAACAAAACCGGTGTAAATCAGATTGTGAAAATAAATATTTTATTTTCTATATTAATCTCAGAAGAAACTGGAGTGATAATTTAGAAAAAGGTCAACGACAGGAATAAATGTGTGTTTTTTTGGTGTAACGTGATTCATTTGCAACTAGATAATCTGTCCACACTTAATTAAAAGTTGTCAGTGTCTGTACTGTGAGCTAGGCGAGAGATTCAGGGGGAAAAAGCAAAGTTGATTTTGCTTCAGTCTTTGCTAGGTTCAAGTGATGGATTAAGATGGAGCTGGGATGCAATTTACAGCTCTGTCCCCTGGGCAGCCTTTCCGGAGACAGGAGAGCAGCAATGGAACACGCGTAATCCTGATCGCTTGGCAAACTGTAACATGCTTCCAAAACACAAGGGGCAGGACCACAGACAGGGGCTTAAATAAAACCGGTTTGTGAGAGAAAGATCTATTGCCAAGTTTAAGTCAAAGCTCCAGTCAGTGCCCAGCTGGGTGGGGAGGATAGACCAAAGGCAAAGGTTGAACTCATCAAGAGAATTGGATCGAAGAGACCATCACATAGCTCTTCTGGTGCTACAATGTGCACATATAGGAGAGGCAGATAATGGTTAGAAGAAATTCTGTACATTCAATAATCATCCTTACAGAGATTGATTTCCTATTACATCATTCTGAATTATATTAGAGGTTGGCCACAATAAAAATTGGGCTTCCTCACTCTTTTATGCCTCTAAATCCAGCTGGAATGCTAGAAAACAATAAAGCTCCTTTTTCTTTTTTTCTTTTTTTTTTTTTCCCCCTCTCTCCTTCCCCTTTTTACTTAAAAGGTGCTTAATAGTAGTTTCAATATTAAGAAAGAAATGGGTATTTAAAAAACCATATTCCTCTTGGGTCACTGAAAAGCTGTTTCATTATCGCCTAGAACCAATGGAAATAAAGCCAGCATGTCATCAAATCCTTAATACAGCATTAGATCTAATTGAATCTTTTGCATCTATTTTTAATGAGCAGCTCGTTTGTTTAATGTGATGGCTACGTAACTATGAGTACGAGTTTGTTCTCTACTTGGGACATATTGGTTCTAATGTAATGATATTTAATTACTGTCTCTCAAGGATTTCTGAGAACCAAGCTGCCAAGCTTGAAAATACAGTGAATTATCTCTTGCCCACTGGATTGAAGAACCTGCACCCCAGTTACCTCTGCGGTGTCCCTGAGGAGCCCAAGCCTTCCATCTCAGATTGCTTCATCAGCATCTAGCACTGGACCTCTGCACGGAAACCAGCCCGACACGCAGATGTCTTGCTAGGTAAGACTTTTCACAGAGAGAATTAAAAGCCTCATGTCAAATGTGTGATAGTTCCTCAGGGCAATAGTGAGTGATAGGCATGAGGATGCAATCCAGCTGTTGAGACAGACACAGCAGCACACATCAGGAATGCACATCTGTTTTCACAGAAATAGCATCATCTGTTTCCCCTGAAGCCGATGTGTGACCCTCTTTCTGTCTACTCCAGTGTCCAGAAATGGCTTTAAGAAGCCACGCGGACTCCTGCTGAGAGCTGCCTGTCCCAGTTTGTGGGACGGTGTCCCTGCCACTTGTCACTGCTCAGCATCTTCCCCTCTGCTCTGGCAGCTGGTTATTGCTGAGGGAGCTGGCAGGAGTGGAGGTGAGGGAATTACCGCTGGTAATAACATCTACAGCAAGTCTAGCCTTGCCATGCTTTGTTCTAACCAAACCCGGCCATTTGAAGGGATTAGTCACTTATAAATTTCCCCCCAGTGCTCAGGTTGAAGAGTGGCTTCCAAGCACTACGTGCCATTCTCACAGCTGTGGGTTCTGCCTCCTATTGCTTCAGTCACAGGTGCCTGTCCCCCAGTAAAACGGACAAAATCCTGTAAAGATGCAAATACCAAAACTTTCCCCTCAATCCAAGCCCGTCTCACAGCAAACCACCTATGCCCCTTGACTTGTCCTTTTAAACTGCTATCGGTATTTATATTTTCACTAAATATGGATTTTCCAGTATTTTTCCAGAAGGACTGCATGCTGTGCCTTGCCCTCCCAGCCAGCCCTGAGCACGAAGGGGTTACCCAGCCGTAAGCGCTCCACGCAGCAGGGCTGAACGCAGGTAATTTCTCAGCCAGCCAATTTGCCATTCTCTCTCTTTATGCCATTACTCTTCCCTTCGGTGTAAGCCTCCCTCACACGCGACCCCATCAATAACTCTGAGCTGAATCTAGAGCTTTGTTTAAAAAAAAAGAATTTAAAAAGCACTGTGGATTCTCACTGCTAATGCTTAGCCAGCTCTTGCTTAGACAGAACGACTATTTGGGGGCTGGTGGCCATAAGAGAACCCCTTAAAAATGCATACTTCTCTCTAATGACATCTTCTACCTAGTCCATCCCTGGGCTACAGCAGTGGCACGAGTTAATTGTGAAGTGACTGGGGAATAACATCACTCGGTTGACATGAATAACTGCAGAATTGCCATTATTTCCAGCAGAGCCACAGTACAGTCCCCACAAATAAGTATACAATTGACTTATATAAAACCCTGTTATTGTCCTTCAAATGTTTTCTAGGTAACAGGAGCCGTCATTGTGAGGGATTTCATAGGTATGCATTAACAAAATTAAAGATTTATGGTTTAGCCAAAGCCAGAAATCTCATTGATGTTACCGAATCAGACCTTGCTAATTTATTCATGCAAAATAAGCCCCACGCAACTTTTTTGTCCAAATGATGTAAGAAGGATTTAGCCAGTGAAACACCTTCAGACGTCCACAGCTTCAGCTTTCTTATGGACTATGCATGAACTGTAACCTAAGGGCCACCTGAAGCAGTAGCTTTGCACCTTTGGACTGGAGAACTGGTAGATCATTTCAAGCCAGGAAAAATCTATACGGACTAAGGATGCAAATTTCTAGAAGGAAACAGGGCTGGCAAGAGCCATTTTTCTTGTTTTCATTATTTGCTCCAGCTTAGAACAACACTGCAAGGGATTTATTTGGGTTTTTTAAAATTGCATATTTTGCCCTTCTAACTGCAAGAAAGGCAGAGTACAGAAGGAGGAGAAGGGACGGCACAGACTAAACCACCAGCTCAGGCTGGCAGTGAAATATCACACTGAATAACCCACATTGAAGAGAAAATTAGACAAATGAACAATAAAACTGACTGCTCCATCTTGTCCTCAATGGATGGGAAAGTAATGAAAATCTCATGAAAGATAAATGGTAAAGTTAGTTTAAAATGGATTTAATGAAAGTAAAAGAGGATGAGCGCTCATTCCAGGCTGCTGATTTATATTTTCTATATTTTAGCCCTCATAACCAAGTTCTGTCTCGTTAGCCATTAGAAGTTTAATACAGGGTTACATGTTCAGTCAAAATTCAAGCAGCTTTTAATACTTTGAAGGAGCACAATGCTGCATTTTGAAAGATTAGCAAGGGCGTCCTTGGCTGGATCCTCGCATATTAAAAAGTGATCTTCAAACCCAAGTTTTTCTTGTGGGATAGGGGGATGGGGAATAACTCAAACTATCGCTTCCTTTTTTCCTTCTGTTGAACTTGGTCTAATGTAAAATTATACCAAACTTGCAACAAAAGGAATAAAGGTTTACAAAGACATAGCTACAAAATGAGCAGTTCTTGTGAAGATGAAACATGCTGCAAAATTAGCTGAGGGTTTGTTGTGGGGTTTTTTCAAATTCGGTATTCTTTGTCTTTCAGCTCCTTGCAGATTCTAGAAAGAATGAGCTAATTTTTCCCACTTCTTCCTCTCAATATTTTTCCACAATATAAATAATACATACCAATAACAATATTGGTTATATTTGAAAAAAGTGGAATCTGTCTTGGTGTCAGAGCCAGGCTGGAGGCAGTCACAGTGGGGATAAGGGTTACGCACTGTGACAAAAGTGTTACAAAGTGAGGACCACGAGCCAGCAAACCCATCCTTGGCTAGATGTGCCAGAGAAACATCAATAAAGGGATGCATAGGGCTGTGTGACCTTTGAGAGGAGCAAAAATAAGCAAAAGTCCTTTATAAAACAGGAGCCCCAGGCTGCCTGCAATGCCTTGCCAGTGACTCAGCACCGAAACTGAGCCTCTCCTAGACCCAACCACAAAGTGCAGTCTCCTGTGACTCATCCCCACAACAACAGCAAAGCTGCCAAAATGTGAGCAGGGTGTTGTGACAAAGGTACTACGCACCAGTGTTTAGGGCAAGACCAACCCACCCGCTTCCTATAGGAAAGGGCAGTAATTTTAGGCAGCCACCACTGATCTAAGCTGAACATAGACCTGGCAGTAAACAGCTCTTCATCTCTGCAGGGCATGGGCAATGCAGGACTGCTGCAATGGCCAGCCAGGGCCTAATTAGCTAATAGTAATAAGCTAATAAGGAACAGCAATTGGTTAGTTAGCTAATAAGTAATTTAGAGCACTGGAGCCCCTGTCAGCTCCCTGGCTGCAGTGAGAGGGTATGGACCCAGATCTCTGTTCATTGACAGTAGCATCCTTGATCTTTTCAGCTGTGTATGTAAAAGATTACACACATGCACCTTCCTTCAGAAATGAATGGGAATTCTCCACACACTGCTAAGGAGCAACTCTCTACTCAAGATTTCCTCCCATGCACGTCCCCAGGACTCCTACGTAATACAGGATCTTGCTCCAACCTCTTCTTGCATCTCTGAATCTCTTCTGCCAGGCTCTGCTGCCATAAAGCAGCTGCCAGTGCTGAGTGACTTTCTGCACCAGTGGTCTTCTCATGAGCAACACAGATTTTTCTTTCCTTAGAAACTGAAGATGCAGGGTCTGACTTCAGTCAATTGATTTTGATGGGGTTCGCATCCGCTAGCACAGAGAGGGATTGGATGCACCGCAAGTGTCTCAGTCCCTGAATGAACAATTGTACTAACAGCACGGACGCAAAGGCAACAGATTTCAGGCTGTCACAGGTAGCAGTAACAGTCAATCAGCTGCACGAAATGACTGTTACAGTAAATCCTCATGCTCTGTGGAGTGAAACCGTCCTGTTCCTGGCCTCTTTGAAGTCAAAGCAGAAACTCATTCCTTGATGAAACTCAACCGGCCTTTACTTCCCCATGGGAACGTGGTGAATTCATAATCTGTGATCAAAATGAAGGAACGCAACCTTGGTAAAATAAGTGCTTTTAGATGTAAATTCCCCCACAGCCTGCTCACTGTTCTGCACTCTTGCTCTGACGGGTTAGTATTTATAAACCACAAACTGCTTTTGTGGGGTCTCTATTTCTGCAGTGGCTTGACCTCTCAGCCAAGACCTCAGTCCTGTCACAAAGTTGTGGCAGAGGAGCTCTCAGAAAAAAGCCCCACCATCCCATCCCATGCAGTGAAGGGGACTTAGTCATTCTGATGGCTGCATTTTTTTTTTAGGATGTGGCCTGGGCACCGCCACATCCCAACTGATCACTAGATATGGAAATCTTGGCCACGAGTCTCCTACTGCCCTGTGACGGGTTTCTGGGCACTTTTAATCCTAAACTCACAGTGGGTGCAAGCAGGAGGCTCTTGCACATCACGAGTAGGGCAGCCAGTTGGGTTCCCTCTTCTCCGTCCCCTATGAGCAATGTGAGATTTCCTTCCCAGTGCAGTAGAACCAAATTACCCACCACAGCAAAGGTCAGACAAACCCACATGCTTTTCAGGCCCTGATGAGTAGGGCACATCTCTCCCCACAGAATAATCTCCCAGCAATCCACACGTAATATTGAAAGACAAATGAGAATGAAAAAGCCTCTCAGATTTAATAGCCCCCATGAATTACACAGCCTTTTGTCTACATGGACTGTCACTCTTTCCGTTAAAGAGTCACTGCCACCAGTAATCCATTTTAAGATTTATAGATGTGGAGATTTATAGACTTACTGTTCTAATCTGCCTCTTTCCCCCACACATCTCCAAGGGTGCCCAAAAGGTGAGATTCTATGCAAAACCTCCGCCCTGTATCCGAACATATAAACCGCTGCTGGGGTGGTGTTTGAATTGGATGCCAACAAAAGTAATAATGCTGATAAGGATTGCAAAGGTGATAACATAGGGGGAGACGAGGGAACAATGACAAGGACAAGAAAGGATAAGAGATGAGCAGGAGAAAATAAAAGAGGGATAATCCAGGTTTTAATTTATTTTTCACAAATTCTCACTCTGTAAATGCCACAACTTCTTAAAAGAAAGGAAATAATTAGGTTACTTCTCCTCTTCGGTCATTTTTTACTTAAGAGAAAAAAATCAACTTGCATCCTTAAAGTGACTATATTCAGATCCAACTTCTGCATCCAGCAAAGCCACTTTGCAATGCTCACAATAAAGAATATACTCAGGTGGGAGTACAGTGACATTACAAAGTCTCTTCAAACAGCTAGAGGAATTTTAGTGTAAATGAGCCTCAAGCTACCTGCTTTGCATATTTTTATCTGATTCTAGTGCAGTTGCACAGTTTGTTCTGATAGTAATTGAATACCCAGATGCGAATTAATACCTCCAGCACAAAAGAATTTGAATGTGCTTGAAGCCAGTACGTTTGTACATGCAACTTGATACTGGGAAAACTGCAAATACTTACGCGACTTAGAAATCAAAGTACTATTCAAAAGCTTCTAATTCACTCTGAGTTTGGTTTTGGGATGTGTGTGTAAGAAACAGATCTACTTATTCTCACTCCATTATTTGATATATTATACTGACAGCAAGTAGCGTTCGAGGCAACTCCAAAAAAGTAGCATTGGGCAAATTCCCTTGGTAACCTTTAAAATCTCTCTTCCTGCTAAGTACTGCTTGGTCTATTTGTACGTGCTTGTCTGTAAGGAGAACTAGGACAAATCTTTTTCTGAGTTTTGTTGCTGTGTTAAAGAAAGCGGCTATATTTGGTGAGCTACCAAAGAAAATGCTTTGTTACAAATGGCTATAGCGTAAATCAATGAAGTCTGCAGGCAACGCCATCCTGTGTATTAAAAATAAGGCTCCCTTCCCAAATGCAAATTTGCTTAAAGAACAGTGAACTTGGGGGGACTGAATGTATAATGCATTCTAATTACCTTCCTCTTAATCAGCGCTATTACGATGGGCTAGGGTCGTATTGGAAGCTGTGTCTGTGCTGATCCTTTACAACATGCACATGTGACGGTTGTCAAAGTAATTATCAGTACAAATTTCACTTTCTATTTGTATTTTTCTAGCTCCAGACAGAGAGACATTTTAGTGGTGGATTAATTTTGCTGTGCACTTGAGGAAAGGTAGAACAGCGCTAGGAGTCATTTTAAATCTAAGCTACTCAAGCTCTTCAGCACAGAGGGTTATGACCCGTGAATTCAAGAGCTGGCTTCCTGCACTCTTTGGTGTTGCACAGGAAGGAAACCACAAAGCCAAAGCTGTTAAGAGTCTCCTCCTCGAACAAATAGTTTCCTAAATAAGTGCCCTGGGCTCATTGCCTTTAATAATCCCTTGGCTGAATGTCATTAATATACGCAGGGTTTTTTTTCTCCCAACCGCATTTTTCTCTTGCAGAACAGTCTCTATGGTGGGTCTGTTATGCAGACTACCTTTTGCATGGCATAACAGCTATTTCAGAAATAAAATTCATCAGGGCAGGACTGCAAATAATGGGACTTCAGTGTGCTTACACTGCGCTTGTCCCATCTTTAAGGTGATACTGTGCAGAGGTCACTTAATGGAGCAACAGCATTGCAATGACCTTGCAAAGAAGCAAGGTGCTCAGCTACAGCCAAATCCCTCCTCTCTGGGAAGTGCATTACTGTATTTCGAGCGCCAAGGGGATGTTTGTGCTGTTACATAGGCAGAGAAAATGGAAAAATAGTGTAGATCTTGCTCACCCTTCCAACACTCACCCTCCGTCAGGAGGGCTGTCTATGGGGGCCTCCTCCTTCTCCTCTACCTGAAGACAGCTGTTTGAAAGTGCATGAACTGGCAGTTCAACATCTTCCCAAACTCGTGCAACTTGCAGAGCCAGAATGAAAGGAGACATTTTACCTGGAAGCACAGAAGTTGTCTGCAGCTGCTCCAAAGGCTCTTCCCAGGGCAACCAGCTCTTGTGCGACCTGCTGCAACACAAGGAGCTCCTTGCTGGCCGCTCCATTTCGCAAGCAGGGCAGTCAGACACTGTCCGTGTTCACCACTGAACAGTCTCCACTGATTCACAGTAGCAGAAGAGTCTGGAAGAGTAGTTTGGCAAATGGCCTCCCTCCTTCCTCATCTCCCTTGCTCCAAATGCCCCAAATCTCTGGGCAGGGCCAGTTGTGATAGAGAGCTAGGGGAGAGAGAGGGCCGTGGGAGGCAGCAGCCTCGATGCCCACATGAGAGCTTGTGGAAGAGCACATGTAATCAGTTATTAAAGACATTCACAAACAAAGCAGATGATGGAAAATGCCATTTTGCTGCCTCCTGGCAGCAGTCACCGTGCTGACGGGGAGCACTGCAGCATCAGACGGCGGCAGAGCCCAACACTCGTTTTTTACATGCACATCCCCCCCTACTTTAGGTAGTGATTTAGAGATCAGAGGGAGGACTTGACAGTTTAATATTTAAACAATTTGTTTCGTGTTTAGACCATCATGTTAATGATCTGTGTGTCACAACAGTAATCAAGTGGGGTGGAAACTCGCTTGTAATTAGCCGCTTCTCCTGTCACAGCCTATAGCACACCAGGCCCGTGGCTTCTAATTTTAGTCAAATGGTTACTTTAAAATCTAATTTACATTCTGTTTTGCCCCCAAAATCCACTAATACTTGTTTTCCCTATAGCTCTGTATATAAAGTCTCCCAGCTGACAGGAGATGAGTCTGAGACACTCTGCCCCATGCAGAGCTGGTCCTTTCCATCCTCGCCAGCCATCCACCCTTTCAGCTCCTCACTCCCCTCCGTGATGCCCACATGGCTGCAGTCCTCTCCCTGCTGTCCTAAAAGAAAAATGTTTCATTTCTAGGTGCCACGCAGAGCAAGACACCCACTGTACTCTTCATGGTTTCTGTCCACACACCATAAAGTATCCTACAAGCACTGACAGTGGACACTGTTATGCCAAAAATTTGGAGACCCATCAGGGAAAACAGTGGCAAAGCCATAAAATTATATATCCAAGCCGAGTTTGACCTATTCACGTGGTGAGAAAAGAGCCTGACTGGTCCTGCTGCTGCTTCACAGCCCTTGCTTGAAACCAGATTTAAGCCTCTTGCACTAAAATACCCTTTATTCTCCCTCTTTAATAATCTGCATTGTGCTGGTCCTAATCCTAGCCAGAGGCCTGTTCTGCTGGAGACTGTGCTTACAAAGCCAAGACCAGGGCCTTAAAGAACTTTAACCCCCATTTTCATTTGGGAGCAAATTATATATAAACAAAGTGTTTGTAGCACCGCTCAACAAGCTGAGGAATTCCTTCAGGAATTTGCATGATGTTGAAAAATGGAGTTGGACTCCTTTTCATTCTTTGAATGAAAGCAAAATAATAACCTTGCTGCCAGTAACAGCTTTTACCAACAGTAACCTGCACCTTTTTTACAACAGTGGAGAGTTTTTGATGGATTGCCCTGGGTGTATCAAATCTCAGCTCTGCTGCGGTGGAGACCCGAGTACCGACATCCACAGCAAGATGCCACCTGCACGTCTTCAACATCTTTATTAATGATGTACAGCCGAGCCCCTGCTGCTCGCTGGTGCTTACTGCCAGATTTATGGCTAACTTCCAGGGCCTTTCCCACTACTCTTAATTTATTATAACAACTGTGTTCATACATGAGCGTCTCGTGTTCGGTACGCAGCAGCATGCCTGGTAGCATTACAGCAGATGAAGTCTCTTAAAGTCCTATCAGTTTAGGCAGCCAAAGGCTCAGGGAAGCAAGTCTCCCCCAACTAACAAGCTGTGAAGTTGCTTTTTTAGCCTTTGCAAAGCATTTATCACGGTTGTAAAAGAGCAGTTTGCATCTGGCCACTGACTCGCAACCTGTCCCCAGGAGGGCGGCTGCAAAAACTGCTGAAGTCTTGAGCTGAGCCCTTTCATCTCCTACCAAGTCACCGCAATTCAGCTCACTGAGGGTAATCTCCTTTTCTCCTCTCCAGAGTGATTTGATTGTATCTAAACCTGCCCGAATTCCCGCCTCAGCTTCTGCTTCCTGTTAGATTTACCTGCCTTCTCTTTATATATTTTTTACTCTTGCCTCAAACTGTATTAAAGGGCTGGTGGGTTCCAAGGGTGATGTTCCCAGGGGACCACAGACCTCCCTCACACTGGAAAAGGAGCAAACCCTTTAAGACTGAAGAGCAAAACCTGGCCTCGGCAGGCGTCAGAGCTTCTGCACAGCCTGATCCTACTACAGACCTCAGAGAGGTAAAATGGAGCCATTTCCTTCTCTCCTGGCATTCCTGCCTGATGTGTCACCTTGGACATGGAGCTGCACGAGTCTCAGTGGCCTCCTGGAGAAGGGATTCCCACCTCTGCCTCTGAGGGCTGGAGGTAGTAAGTTCCCCTCTGGGGCCAGCCCCGGGGAAGCAAAGCCTTAGCGGGTAAGGGCTGGCAGACGTGTTCCTCACCATCAGCACAGCCGAGGCATGGGTTCACAATCAGCCAGCGTGATGTGAAGGTAATTGGCTCTATCAGGTGAGACTTCTGGGCCAATCCCTTCAATCAGCACGGTCAGAGATGCTCCCTGCTTCCCCTACCCTTATTATGCCCTGTGTTACCTCCAGCCAACATATATACAGGAGACCACCTCGACCTTGCTTTGAGTCAGTCTCAGGCAGTCCCTGACCCTGCTCCAACTTACCCCAGGGGTGCAGGATGGCAGCGATAGAAAACTAGCTAGGGAAGCTCACCCCTGAGAAGACAACAACAGCAGCGGCCCTGCAGAGTTTATCTGTAATTACATTTTCCAGCTGTATCCAGAATGAAAAAGTCACCCACCTTTTAATACAGCCTAATAACAATCGCTCTATGAGTCTAAACTCTTTAACAGCAAATGCTCCTTCCCAGTGATTTTTTTTTTTAGTCATTCTGATGGAATTTCTTTATTAGTAATTTTTTATTAAATTTGACAAGGTGATAACAAAAGGCTATAGAAACGTATTCAGGTTTATTATAGTCTGTAGTCCTTTTCCATAAAGGTTAATATGGACTCAGCACTCCTAATAATTAAATGGCAATACTTCTGCTGAGAATACTCCAACCTTATAGTTCTGCCCTTTCCAGAACAGTTCTTCACTTTACATTTATGTTCTACTCCACTCTTCTCTGTGGTTTTCCCCATCAATAAGCTACCTTTGCAGAAATTTAGGGGTATCTTCTCTTTCCTCCCCAAGTACTGCTGGATACGCTATAGTAAAATACAAAGTAAAGTCAACTGATCGTGACAATTTTAAAGCTGTCAACATATTTTGTTCCCTAACTATATATCCAAATCATCTCCAAAGTATCGTAGTCTTCTCTTGGAGTTGATAAGCCATTTACTGTATTATTCCAGCGACAGACAAGCTGGCATTTGCTACAAGCATTTTTATGATTCAGGCATTTTCAGAGAGACTAGAAAACTAAGCAGCAGATTTACGCTCTAACAAAATAAAAGCAGAGATCTCATCTGCCTGATGAATGACTAAAGCAGCTCTCATCTGCGGATTTTCAGCAAGTTTGCCTGAAGGTGGAGAATGCATTTTTTTTTTAGGATGTGGTAACGGTACCCTCAGGCTCTAATCAAATGGCATGTGTTGAAGACTGTACATATGCAGGGGTTAGAGAGACCGTTAACTCCGGAGCAGTTGCCATCTAAGCAAGACATGTAAGTACAATAAATGGAAAGAAAAAGGAGGCACAAGGAAAGAGAAATGCTATCTGCATGTGTACAGGCTAACAAGCCCGTATACGCCAGCAGCCGTGCCCGGCTGGCTGCTTGGCTCAGCCAGTTGGCACTTTGGTAAGGGTGCCACAGCAGATGTGGTGTTTTTCAGAAAGAAAGACATGCAAGGACAACCACAGCTGAAAGGCCATTATATACATAAAAATGGGCACTGACAGGCAGGCAGGTACAGTATCACTGGCTGCCTTAGTCCTTAGCAAACAGATAGTGGGCAATGCCTCCCTCTTGGCCAACCAGTGAGTCAGTGGTTGAGAGGAGGGAAAGCTCTGGCCTTCCACTCTCCACATCTGACCAAAGATCATTCCAGCAAGGCCGACTCCAGGGGCCAGCTTCGGTAGCAAACACATAAGCCATGTTTCACGTGGGAGAGCAAGCAGGTCAGGTTTCACTCGTGCATTTCGAAAGGACACAACTGCTATTGCACGGGTGCCTGTCTCTCAGCAGCAAGGGCCACAATCAACACATGTTCCACTGAGGCTTAACTGGGCTGGTTTGAGCTAAAATGCCGCTGGTGGTGTGAGAGTGAAGGAAAATTCATACAATTCCAGAATGCTCTTATTCTGCCTTTCCATCCCATCTAATCTTTCATCTGTCTCTGCTAGGGCTTCATCTGTACCTTATCAAACCCCCCACAAACTCAGTTCCTCCCCCCACAAAACAAATATCCATGATGACAAGAGGTGCTGTCAGATCTGGACTACATACGCAGTCTTCAAGGCTAGTGGGAATACTGGACAAAACCAGTGACTACATTTTCTATGCATGGACATTTTGGTGCTTTCCACACGATTTTTAAACCGTGAGTGATGCCAGCTTCCAATGACTTGTCCTAGATTTGAACCTTGCTCACAGTCTTCCGCTTGCTTAGCCGTGAACATGACTTTAACAAAGCCATTTCAACCTCTTAGTTAATTTGTTTCTGAGCCTTTCTCTTTCAGAGTGTGTAATTAAACTAAAAGAGCCTGGAAAAGCCCCTTACAGTAAATAATTTACAAGTTCCTCCCTGGGGACATTTTTTAATTATAACTCCACTGGTCAGATCTTACTGAATACTCTGAGATAGCATTCCCCGCTGAGATGCTGAAATATAATTAACTTACTCCTTTGGTAACGGTATTTTTTCCTTAGTCTATCCATTTCTTATGCAGGGCAGGCAGATTTGTTTATAAACAAAGTCGAGATTGATAGACGCTTTGTCATGAGAATAGCAATAATGGCATTCACTGCAGCAGATGGGGGCACGTCCACTTGAGGAAAGATGATACTGTTTTGAAGCGATTTTTATAAATCCGACGCTGACAATCCAGCGTGGAGAGCTACAAGAGAGCAACCAGACAGCCCCGATTCCTCTCTTTCTTGGCAGCCTGCCTTGCTCCCCAAGTGCCAGTTTATGCATAGCAAACGTAAATAATTCTGACGCGCCCACCGACCCCCTAACCTCTGTGCTTTGGAAATACTGCTACATACTATCAAACTGACAGTGATTTCATGTTATGTGGCAAAAAGAAAAACCCTGAGCGACAGCAGCAAGGTTGGGGATGTCAAATGAAAACTGTCACATTTATTTAGCTCTATGATTCTCATGACAATAGACATAAATATTGTTTTACTATTCCCACCAGCCAAATGTGAAGAGCTATCTGCATTAGCCAGGGTCCTGCGGCTCCCCCAGCCTGGCTGGTGAGCCTGTGATGATCTCTTCCTGACCCAGGAGAGGCTGGCAAGAAACAAAGCACCAGCTCCTCTCGTTCCCAATGATACAGTACATTAAATAGTTTCCTCATCCCTTCCTCATCCTTTCCACCTTTTTCTATAGCAAAAAGGGCAGTTTGGAGTGAAAGTGGGAGAGAATGGCTCCACGATGTATTGAAATGTGACCTGCAAGATAAGAAGTTTGGGGACAACTCACTGCCTCAAGTTCTGAAAGCCTTCAAAGCTTGCTTACTTTTCCTACACCAATTAGTTTCAGCAACTCCAGCGAACCCATGAGGACAAAGCTTGGTGTCTACCTGTGGCTGTGCTGGATTGCGGGGCGGGAGGGAAGGGGGTGTATTTTGCATCCAAGCTCATGCTTTTTACGTTTTTCCCTCTATTTTGAACTGTCACATAGCAAAACATATGACCAAGTCCTCATCTCTCTCTAAAGCACTTCCTTTCTGTATAGTTGTTAGTGGCTGCCCAGGGTTTGATTAGGGTTACTTAGCAGCAGCAGCTGCTGGCCCAAGCAGTTGGGAGGGGCTGCAGCTGGGATAAACAACTCAACCAGCCCATAGGCTATTTGATACCATACTGGCATCATGCTCCTATTTAAGGGGAGGGAGGAGGGGGAAGGCTTGTCTAGGGTGGAATGTTTGTTTTCAACTTGGTCCTGGGTGTGGTTTGAGCTTGTGACTGGAGCAGGGAAAGCAGCATCTTGGGTACAGGTAGAGCCTTGCGGTTTCTATCATGTAATTTCTGTATCATTTCATTAGTATCATCCTTACTACTGTTGTTTTTGCCTTCGTGTTGTTTTATTAAGATGTTCTTATCTCAACCTATGGGGTCTCACCTTTTTCTTCCTCCTAATTCTCCTCTGCATCCCATGAGGGGGGGGGGTGTGAGGGGAAGCAGTAGGCGAGTGGCTGTGTGGTGTTTAGTTGCTGGCAAAGGTTAAACCAGGGCAGTGGCTCTGAAGTCTTTTTATCACGTGCTGGCCTTCTTGTACATAGCTGCTCACCTGCTGTCACCTGTCGCAAAATACATATGAGTCAAGCCAGCCCATGTTTACTGAACAAATCAGAGCTCAGACACCAAAATCAAAAGTTAATCCAAAATGATATAAAGTGTTGTGACTAAACTTGTATCTAACTGAGCAAATGATGATAATAAAACCCTCTTAAGAGAACGAATGCCTCAGAAAAGCAAAGCCACGAGGCGCAGGGGTTTTGGATAAAAAGGTTGCTTTCACAGTTGCCATTTAAGTGGCACAAGGCATCCTAATAAAACAGTTCTGAAAGTAGTGCTCAGCTTTAAAACCAAACATCATGGCTTGTCCTCAGCTTGAACATTGCAGCAAGACATCGTTAGCCTCTGATTATGTTCTGTTGTGATGATATGGCCCCTTAATTTTTTTGCCTAAAATAGAACTCAAACAGCATTCATGCAGCCACACCTAGTGTCGCACTAACCAAGAAACACGTAAACATGCCTCGGGATCCCAGATAAACCTTCACGGTTAAACCTTGAGACAGGACACCACTAAAAGCACCCTCTGGTTTTGGCAGGGTGGAAGCGGGTAGCTTGTTGAATGGGTCTGGACTCTATACGCATTTAAGACATCTATCAGGTTTGGGATCCAGGTTTCTGCTGTGAAAAATACTGGCTTCGGCGTAGCTTTGTTGCTGTCCATGGCAGGCTGTGCCATATGGCTTAGCACTGGGCCTAATGTGATCAGTGAACTCAAACAGCCTTGCAGACAAACCTAGAAACAGGTCTGCCACGTGCAAAGCCTACCCCATAGTTGGTTGATTTTTCTGTCTTATTGCTCTCCATGTGCCAACAGAAGTTCAGAAATTAAAATAGTGCCAGGACAGACATTGTAAAAAAAATAATTAAAAAAAAGTCCAATTTTCTCATCACATTTATTCCCCAAAGGCCTTGAATCCTAAGAGCCTGTCTCTTCTGTAAGGCAGTACTGCCAGCAGCACTGCAGAGCTGAGAGGAGCTGGAGGACACTCGGCTGCATGCACCCGCACTGACACTGTCACCTCAACTTCTGCTTGCACAACGCTTTGCAAACGCATCTTATTCTGCATCTTTCATTTGGTGGAGTGCAATAGTTTGCTAAAGAACCAATGGAGGGCCAAGTCTGATCACCAGTATTTTACTAAACAACCCATGCCACAAACTGCTACCAGGTGTCTTGCGCAGGTTGCGGCTTTTCTGCACGCACTGGTGGGAAGCCCAGGAGGCCAATGCTGAGGGTGTCTTCATCCCAGCCAGATGGACCTTTGTTAACACAGGACAGAGACCTGAGTTGCTAAGCTTATGTTCACATCAGAGCAAGATGATTTAATTAGTTACTGTATTAGCAAAATGGAAATAAAACCGAATACAAGCGTTCTGAGATTAAAAGGTTTGTAAGTACCGTAAGCATGGTTTTGTTTACAAAAACAGTTATTCCTGAGGAAGTCTTAAAGTCGTTCTGCTCTGCAGCGGGTCCTTGAGAATTCACAGATTTTAAAGTGATGACACAGCAGTTTGGTGAAAATAAGTGCGCTGATTTATTGATTGAGGAAGGAGTTAAACATACATAGAAAAAGTGAAGTTGCACTGAAGAAGGAACAGAACATTATGACAGTTTGATTAATCCCGATTGGAAATATTGTGTCCTATTACTATGAGGATAACGTGCTGAGGAAAATTCACTATCTCGGAATAGGGAACTTTTTCAGAGGAAAACTCACTATTTTCTTCCTTATTTCCAGGATGGGCTGGAGAACAACAAATCTTCCACTCAAAACCTGCAATCCTTAGCATACCTTTATTCTTTAACATAGTAGCCATATTTCACACAATATTTTGAGTTTATAGATGGCCCATGTATAAAATTATAGAAGTAATTTGAGTATTATTTTATAAACCCTCTTTTTCTCCAGGTAGAGAACTCATCAACTGCATTTTAGATTAAATTACAATCTTGTATTCAGATAAAGGAACATACACCGAAGCCATGGACATGAACATTTTTTTTGATTAACAGATATTCCCTTTACTTTAAGACAGCTTCAAGGAGCCAAATAAACAATCTACAACTACTGTATACACCAAAATCAATTAAGGCTTTTTTTCAATTACCATTTTTTGCCCAGCTTACTAGAGGACTTCTCTGGAAGTTTCTTGTTTTGATAATGGATGCACATAATATTTAAGTACTAAGAACTTCTACCATAACAACTATTTAATTCCAGAAGGGATCAAGAACTCTCATTAGTAGACAGCTTGCTTTTAAGCAGGAATAATAGAACTGTTAAGCATCAAGTAGCTTGTTCCTCAAAAGCATGATGAGAAGAAATGGTCCTTACTGTGATAACCAGTTACATATTCTTGTTTCTGCTGATTCTTAAGAATTCACACCAGGTATTTGCTAATTAGAAGCAAATCAACACAATCTTCACAGTGATTGCCATATTTACACTGTTGGGTTTTTTTTCTGTTGTTCAAACACAAATAGTGTATTTTATTGCTCCCAAAGCCATATATGACTATTAGTCATGATTGATGGGTCTGATGTCTTTGGTCACTCTGAAGGTAAGTTGGTATTGAGATACTTTCAGCTGTCTTCATAAAGGATTTCATCTAGTCGGACATCATTTTCTGTCACAGGCACTGATTCACAAATCTGTTCCTTAAAGGCCAAGGCAATTGTGTAAGGCTTTCCTCTGGGATGTTTCATACATCTTTCAAGATAGGTATCATAATATCCTTTTCCTCTTCCCAATCTGTTGCCTTTTTTGTCAAATCCAAGGCCTGGCATGAAGATTAGGTCAAGACCTCCTGTAGGGAAATGAAATCAATGTTAACGGATGAGCTGTGGATTTCCTGACAGCTTGACTACATCACGTAACTTCAGACATTTGCAAAAACACAAGCTTTGTGTTTTGCAAAATGCTTCCCTCTCTTTGATCAGATGAAAAATACTTTGAATGCTGAACCTGTAAATTTACATTTTCATCTTATCAATTGCATACTAGATCAGCCACAAAATAATTAGAACTTGAAAAGCTAGAAGGAAAAAAACCCTACATTATAACAAATTTATTTTATCATTTTAACCCCACATTTCCAAATACTAATGATTATGACTCTAAATCCAGGCAGAGATTGAACTCAGGGAAATTAAATGCAGGAGGAATTAGAAAATAAAATGAACTTCAACATCAGACACAAAAATAGGAAAGGAAAAAAGAATGAAAAGAAGATGCCTAAGAAAGAGAGACTACATCTTCTTGACACAACTGTAAGATGTCATGAACCTTCACTCGACCTCCAAAAACCAAAAAGCCTTGAATACAGTATATTCTGGGAGTGGGTATTTGCCCTCTTATCTCGAGATCAAGATTTGAAGGCTTGTCTCCGTGATGTCAGGCTCCTCTTCTCCCAAAAGACTTCCTGAGCCTCCAGCAATTCTGTCATTCTGCTTTCCTGCCCTGAATACACCTCCTTCTGGAGGGATGTATGGGCTCCCCAAGACTCTTCTGAGATTGTACTTGACTGGAACTCAAAATCCGTTCAAAAGTGGAAAGAAGCCGCATAAGCTGCCAAGCAGCTGGACAAACCAGACCCAACCGGCTGGTGAAACCCTGACCAAAGGACCCACCAGCCAGCTTCTCCTGAAAAGGCAATCTCAGCTCGCTAAGCCCTTTTTTCTTACTTCATTCATACTTTGCTATGGGACGCGGATGAGCGTTGTGCTGGGTAGCCAGCCACAATTTACACTCCGCTGCCTGCTTGTTTCAGGAGTTGATCCACATCCCTCCCAGGTAAGCAAAAGAAACCGGCTGCCACGCTGAGCGACCGCCAGGCATTGAGGCAGCCGGTGTGCAGATCCCCGTTACTTATGCAAGGCTTGTTCATTTAGCGTGAGAAGTCTTGCAAGAACATCCGCTAAACAAATGAGCCTGGCTGGCCTGGTGCTGACCACTG
This sequence comes from Todus mexicanus, assembly GCA_013389965.1. Lineage (NCBI taxonomy): Eukaryota > Metazoa > Chordata > Aves > Coraciiformes > Todidae > Todus > Todus mexicanus. The sequence goes on from WEIS01086291.1 coordinate 20,257, forward strand.
AACCCAGGAACATCCCGCTTACTAGTTTCACAGTGCAAAGAAAATCTGGTTTTACTTGCTGCTGTAGCTGACAGACATTTAAGGAGAGAAGGGCAGGAACGGTAGTGGAAAGCAAGAGCAGACTAAAACACAGCTGACGCGAGTCTGGAAAGAAAGCAAATACTGTGTGTCAGTCTGCTGCCTCTTCCTTCTTACTGAAACAGTACTTAGCCGTGAGCGACTTTCCTGTAACTTTTTCTGTGACTTCAGCTCCTTCACCAGCACCAGCACGTCTCAGATATTTTTCCACTTTTCCCAAGTCCAAACCTACTCTGTCCTGCTGCTTTGGACTGAGCTGCTCTCACTACATCTAGCTAAGGAGTGACGTCCAGCATTCAAGGAGATGTGTGGGAGCGTGTACTGGAAGAGCCAGAGCTAAGCAGAGGTTTTCAGTTTCCAGGGAATCCCATCTGAGATCACCCATCAACTCTGAACTCAGCCTGGAAGAGCATGTTCAAAGTTCACAGAAGACCAACTCATTTGCACACACTTCCCAGGCTCCTGGAGATTTCCTGCCACTGTTCATCGTTCAGAGAAGAGTCACTGATGTGAACACTCATCCATCATGACCTGATGACTTAATTAGAACATTGATATAAAATATGCAAGGTGACACAGTGTGAAATGCTTCTGGAAGATCAATCTTGCAAATCTGGCGTCACATAGTTCAGAAACATGGCTTTTTTAAAGAGGTCAGGGGAGTAAGAGGAAGGAACTAGCCAAAGGGCAGAACATAGAATATTAGTGGTTGAAACAAAAAGGAGCGTGAGTGTTTTACCACGCTGTAGTCAACTTTTGACTCATAGGGTAGGCAAAAGGCAAAGAGGAAAAGAAGCATAACGGCACCTGAAAAGAGATCCTGGTTTTATGGTATCACTGTGTACATCATGTTGGACATACCATGTCACATTCCTCAGTTTGCAAGTAAAAATACGTATGTGCCAATTGTCAGCTAGAAACCAGCTGATCATCTCCCCGTTAGCACAGGCAGTAGTAGATACTTCAGGTCAAGTCTTCCCCAAGTTACTCCTGTGTTCATCACTTATCCTCTCCATAATTTGCCTCACATCAGCTTTGTGTACATACTCAGGTGGCCCAGAAACCAGTGTGTGCCAAACAGTAACAATGCACAGAAAGAAACACTCTGTCTTCATGGGTTTTTAGCTGATTTTGCTCATGTGACTCTCGTGGCAAAAAAGCAGGGAACATTTGCAGTCGTGACTGCTGGCAGGGAAGAATGCACACAAGGGGCAAATCTACAGAGTAAAAAGGTACCATTTCTCCTTACATTTTTATTACAGACAAGAGAAAGGCAAGGCAGGGGAGGCACAAAGGAATTGGCAGGAACGGTGCAGGGAAGAAAGATATTTTCTATGTAGTTTAACTGATAGCACCAGGCACACTCGAGTGAATTTAGATGTATTAAAGCACCATGTTTTCTTCTGGGTTCTCTGGAGAAACAGAGAATTTTAATGAGTCAGCTCCTCTATAATAATGGATTTTTTATGCCAACTAACTCCAATATGCTTGTGCAAGTCTCAATATGAAAAATTATGCTGTAAATACTGTAAGTTACCCCTATATTTTTTCTTTTCTGGAGCCCTGTGATCCCGACTGCCTTTGCTCTGACTCACAACATGCTGCTTGCTATCCATGCAACTCCCACTGCGCAAGATTTACGTAAAATGCCAAGCAAGACTTTCGGTAGAAAAATGACACAGCTACCCTGTGAGGAGCCTGAGGGCAGTTAAAGCAGCATTAGCCCCAAATCCTACCCCAGGATCTAGAAGGAACGGCAGAGAGCTGCATGGAGAAAACACTTCCCCACCAAGTAACTTGGGGAACAACAAAACCTCTTGTGGTGCCTGTGGCAATGCGGGGGAAGAGCTGTCACAGGATGAGAGGTGACACACAGATGAGACCAAGATTGCAGACACAGATGAGACCAAGATTGCAGACACATAAGATTACTATCAGCAATGAGAGTACATCAACAGGATGGCAGGTGAGGGTAAGAACATCTTAACCCTCTTGGTAGGAGGCCTTCATGCTCCCAGGCTCTTCCAGCTCTGCAGGTCCACTGGCTGCTACTCAGGCTTGCTCTGTTCTCACATCCTTGCTCCAACAAGACACTGTGTGAAGTGGCAGCCTGTCCCTGAGAAGACAGAACAGGTACTTGGACATCAAACACCACATTGGTTTCTAGTGCCTTGTAAAACGTGCTAAGGGAGGTCTCACATTCACCACCTAGTTTTGCCTCTCTTCTTGTAATGTCCGCTGTCCCCCACGTGTCCGTAGTTGTTAACTGATGGTTCTTGGATCTTGGAGGGTTCTCTGACTACATGCCAGGCACCCAGGAAAGCACACCCACAGTCAAGAGGGTTTTGCTAAAGGTAATCTGTGCTTCTCCTGGAATACTTGCTTGTGGTCTGCAAATTGTGAATGGCTGAAAACACTGTCTCAAGCAGCAATGGATTGCTCCAGCTTCTCTGTAAAGGATCTACTCTTCAATGCTTTAATTAAGCTACTGGGTGTTCCAGTAAGGTTAGCAATTATGACAGTCACCTAATACACGCTGTATCTATGACATGAGCTCTTGTGGCCACAGCTCCTTCAACTGTGTAGCGCCGTGCGTGAAATAATATACTCTGACTTACCTATCAGTCTGGGCATCCAGCCATGCTGACACGGCCACACAGGTTTCATTTATACTGCTAAATACAGGGGAGACAGAAAACAAATTGATTTACAGGCTCACAGGTGGTCAATGCTGTTGAATTGCAGTACGCTGTCTGGCACTGCTGGTCCAAGTGACACGCACGCCTGCTCCAGGGGACAGCATTCCCATGGGTAGTGAAGGCAGAAGAGTACAGGTCTGGCTCCTTCCACTCTGTGCAGTCCTCCTCCACCAGCAAAACCGGTTTTGCATCTCCAGATACAGACACAGCCTTTCCTGCCACATGCCAGAATGTGCAACACAAATTTTGATACTGATGCGGGAAAAATCCTGCTGTGATGGTCTGTCATAAGGCCTCGTATTATTAAAGATACTATGAACTGGGGAAAAAAAAATAATTAAAAAACTACCAGTATTGCCTTGGGGCCACAGAAGCATCACGTGATACCAGAAAATGAGAGACGGGCCAAGTTCTGCACAGTATAGACAGGACAAGCCTGGACCACTGAGTTCTGTATTATTCGGCAGTGTGGAAACAGCCATAGCTTCAGCACCTGCCCCGTGGGTGTACAGGCCCAGTCTGTTTGCACTGACTTACACACATCTATGCAGACATACCTTATGGTACAGACAAGCAAAATGACTTACACAAGGACTCAGGAAACGTGTGACAAAACTACATGCAGCAGGCAGGTGTGCAAGCTGCGTGTCCCCTGCCTTAACCAGCAGACCAAAACATGAGCATCCTTTCTGGTGTTTTAAATAGGAATACACGGTTCCGCTTCCTCCAGGCAGCTGCATTAAATCTCAGGTCGGCAGTGTATTTCTCATTACCTTTCATGATGATATCAGGTTTGATTTGTTCCCCAGGGAAGGATTTTCTCCTTGCACCTCATTACCTCTCTTCTCCTTAATCTGATGTTCCTATTTGAAATGCCAGCCGGCATTTTCAGAAGTGTTCTTGACAATGGTTAATTATAGAAGAGTCTGTCAAACTGCACAGATACAGGTCATGTAAAGACTGCTGGGGACTTGTCCTGCCCTCAGGAGCAGCCAACACGGCCCCTCTCAGGTTTGAAGAGGCTCCACCAGCCCACTGCCACCCACTGCGTGGGGTCATTCACCTTCTCCTACACAGCTACATGGTCCTANATGATTACATAAGGTGCAGGATAAGAAGAACCAGGACAAGAAGAACTTTCTGTTTAAAGGAAAAGCGTGTTTATGGTGTTACACACGCCAAAAACAGTGTCAGGTCAGCCTACGCTATGTGGAGCTGACAAATATTTGAAAGCTGTTCATTTACAAGGAATGACAGCTTACTCTGCTCCTTTTCTGATCTAGCAAGGACCACAATGGAGAAAGAAAAACAACCCCTTTTGCAAGAAAATCTTACTTTTCAGAATGCAGGTGCTGTAACCATCTGCTGCCTCTGTATCTGCTACCCAGGCACAGAGGGAAAAATTTACTCAATCACTTGATCCTAACACTTTAAGCATCAGCCTTGATAACAAGCAGGGTATGAGCCCATGAATTGGAATAACTCAAGACAGTTCTAATTAATGACAGAGTCATTATTGTAATTTTAACTGCTGTCAGCATCAGCATAGTTACCCCTCTTGGGTAGGTGTTAGAGTCTCAACATACACTGTATAGGGCACAGATCATCATCTTGTTCTGTATTTGCCCAGTACCTAATGCTGTGGTCTGGGTTAATCAGCAGACCTCAGGGAAAACAACTGCACAGAAGTAAGTATTTAAGTTATGCTGCAGCAAAACAGATCCCTTCCCTTTTACGACTAGTGCAAAGCCTTCTCCCTCGAATGTCCCGGGTGCCGCTCGCACCACTACTGAGGTTGTTAACAGCTTGGTATTTCCTTCCAGATGAAAGTTTTCTGCCCTTTGGAAAAAACCTGCCACTGGTTTGAAGCACAGATCTCCGTTGTTACACACTTGCCTTGGTATAAGGTCAAAAAGGGAAATGCCATATCTGTTTACTACAGGCCTAATCTAGACCCTACTGAGGTGCATGGTTCCTGGAAGGGAAGAGATTGCTTCCAGAGGAAACCAACTCCTTATCCCAACTAAGCCCTGGAGAAGCCAGTTACTGTTATATCCGTGTCGTGGCTTCCCTGGGACAGAATCCCAGGCCAGGTGTGGTCTGCAGGCTGTTAGCAGTTTGGAGTCAGCCGGGGCAGCTGACCCCAGTTGGTTACAGGTGACCCCAGTGGGCTCCAAGTGTGTTTGCTGCGGGGGCTTCCTCTTTAGATTCCTCCTGAGGTTGCTCTCCTTCCCGCTCCTGAGGACTGCCTTCCTTCTTGGCGTGACCATCATACATTTGCTGGGCTAAGTACAACTTTACTTACTTTATTTTAGCATTGATATTAGTTTGGCTGTTTCATTCAGTCCATTTTAATTTCAGCCTGTGAGTTTCCTCTCCTTTTCCTGATTTCCCTTCTTGGCTGGGGAGGGGTTGTCAGGTGATAGGTGCTACAGTTTAACCCTGGATATGGGCTAAATGCAGATGGTTTATTTGGCACCCAACGTTTATTTGGGATCTGACTTAAATAGCTCACCTGGAAAAGTATGGATTTTTAATGTGAGTCTTCAAGGGCTGAAGTTTTAATGGGCTTGACTGAATTGTTACAAGCAGTACCTATGTCGGTGATGGGGGTAGGATGGTCGCTGGGTACAATTCTCTGGTATTTGTTTCTAGAGCTGCTTTTGAAGCTGGAGGTGGCTTTACCACTGTTACTGGTTTTGTGTGGTTTATCGCTTCTGAGTGTGGGGTAGAGGCGCTGCTCTGTTGTGTTCTTTGCTGTTAGGATATGGTGTCACAACCTATTTTGTAATTACAAGGATTTCTGGTATCTGTGAAGTGGTAGCGTGCAAAGAGATTTTGGTATACCCTTGGAATGTTTCTACCACCTTGTTACACCTTTTGAATGACTTTCAGCTTTGGGTCTTGCTTAGAGAAAAATATTGGTATAGATGTAGATGTGGTGTAGCTGCTGCAAACCCTGCAATGGACCCTGCAGCTGTCTCAGCCCCCTTGAGAAGCACTGCAGCTACTCAGCCTCCACTGGTGGGTGATGTGTCTGACCGAGGGACTCAACTGGTACCCTATCAATTGCTCCTGTAAAGAAGAAATACACAAGAAGAGCAGGTCCTGTAGGAACATCCCAGGCAGAACAATCATTGGTGACCACTCAATCTCTATCCCAAAGTAAGTTATGATGTATATGTAAAGTTCACAGTCATTATGAAAGTGAGAAACTTGTTACTTGGCTGCTCTGATAGTGGAGCTGATGGTTTGGACTTAGAGGGTAGAGAAGCCAAGCAGTTGGGACCAAAGGCTAGAGAAGCTGGTTTTGACAAGAGTCTTGCAAGACGCATCCTCTCTTTCTCTGGAGGTGGCTACTGTTGAGTGTGAGGAACAGGTATCCTTCTTGAGACGATGTTGTACACCGCCCAGGCAAGCTGCTGCCCTGGATAGCTGGTCCACTAGCATGTCTGAGACAGCTTCTGTTGTTGCTTCAGCAATATATTTGGCAGAAAATAAAACCATCAGCAGAATCTACAAACCAGTGCTGAGCAACTCAGCGTTTATCTGTCTACTCATCCATGTCAGTGCTTTGTGTCAGCATGAAACACTGGTCTCCACAGTTCACACTTGCCCTTCTGAACTCCAGCACAGTAAAATATTTATACTTCACCCTGAGAAGCTACACGATACCCATCAGTCATACAGGTTTAAAACAACAGAGGGACAGCCACCATCCCTTTATTAAACCTGCAAAAAACACTAATAAAGCTGTTTGAACCATTCCTGCACTACTAAGCTGCGATCAAGCAAATACCCTCCAATTTTGAATTCATTTAAAACCAAATCTTACGGATTTAGCGTCAGTGCATTTGAAAGGTTAAGTGCACTGCACAGCATCAGCTGTAGTACGTCAGCCCCGCACAAACAAACCTATCCTGTTCCACAAATATCCTTTCATGTGTCATCAGGGAAGCTACTCTATAAGTCTAAGACTTGTGTTCAGATCTAGCTGGTTTCAGAACGTGGAAAGACTTGCAAGGCTATACCCATCACACTCATTTCCCCTGAGGTTTAACTTACAGTCAGCTGAGCTCTGGTGTCTCATTTTCAGAATTTGCCAAATGTCTACCTAAAAGAAAATTTGAACAAGTACTTTTCTGTTTCACTATTATTCATCGAGTCTGCGTAAGCCCCATAAATAAGCCATAATCACTGAACATCGCCTACAAAAATGTCTGGTTTTGCAAATTCGGAGTAAAGGCAGTAATTGCTTAGAAATGCTTTAATCAGTCTGTGAAAAATAACTTATTGGCTCCTGATATTCAGATATGTGAGCAGAGTTAGAACAGTCTGATTGGGAAAAACATGGGCAAAAAAAAAAAGGTTTAGTTTAAAGGCTTGCACCTGCATTCTCCTGTGGTGGTTTGTTTTTTTTTTATAAACCACCAAAATACTCTGAAACAAGATGCACCAAGGAGCAATTCCAAACAGAGGACAAATGGCATTAGAGCCACTTTACAGCACATAAATACATCTTGTTCAATCAAGAAATGCTGACCGGGATTCTGCTCCTTTAGAGAAACTCACAAGGCATTGGTGCCTGAATTGTTTGTCAGGATTGTTGGGACATCACTACAGCCTAAAATACAAGGATCTTTGTGTGTTTTTATGTGAACTTCTAATCAGCTATGCTTCCCATAGTGTTTCTCTGAGCACTTATTTTAATACTTCTACTCGATGCATGCACACTACTTTATTTCTGCTCTCTTGGTCCTCTTTTGCATGCTGCTGTCTGGATATTTTTAAATCAAAGAAGTGAATCATTTGGGGACTTTTTTCAATACGTCATGCATTGCTATCGATATTTCCAAGGCTACCTGCTGAGTGAGTGAAAGGGCATATCGTAAAACATGCAAAACTGCTTGTGAAACAAATGGTTGAGATACCAACTTGTCAGCGCCTAAACCTGACTCCT
>WEIS01086295.1:0-15651 GCA_013389965.1 Todus mexicanus
TGGTTGATTTTCCTGGGGACTCTCCTATTCAGCTGATCTTCATCTTCTTCCACATCTCAGACAGCGGAGCTTGCAGCAGTGACAAGATGTAATCCCCAGTAAAACGGCTTCTGCCTGTGGCCTCGGTTAACCTGCTGGCAGTGATACTTGCCTGGGCATGGGGCAGCTGGCTTTTTTACACAGCTCAGCATGGATGTGCTGCCACTCCCAGTCACTTTTAGGACACAGCGGAGTTGTTTACGGTAATCTTAAAAAACCTTGTAATAAAATTGCTCTGCCTTCCTGGGGCCGCCACTCCTGGAGACCTTTCCCCTTTCTCGGCTAATGTGGGAGCCTCCTTCCTTTGGCTTCGTACCTTATCAGCTAAACACAATACCAGTACAGAACTGGTTGTCTTCAGGCTTTCTTTGAAGGAGAGGCTATGCTGCTACCCTGTCCTCTCGGATTTTCCAGTCTTTAGCAGCCAGAACAAGAAGGAAGAGGAAGCCTGCTCCCTCTTTCATGCGGCACGGAGGTAGGATATGCCCTTGTATGAAGTTCAGCAGAGGAAAACCTGGGCTACGCTCGCATTCCTGCATACCGTGCCATACCAGTCAGCCTGGTACTAATCTCCACGGACCTTTGAAGGCATGAAATGACATGCAGTGTAAATGAAATCTAAGCCGGGCCGTACCAGATTATTGGTGCCAACCAGTTTGAGAAGGCTGATGTGCGAGCCAAAGGGAGCAGGTACAATGGGAGGAGATGCCTTGTACCACCTGCAGGCACGCAGAGCTGGAGTCCAACAGCAATGTGCGGCATGCAAAAAGCTGGTGAACCCATGGCCACTTAGGCTTGAATGCACTTTCCTGGGGAGGAAGTGGCTTTTCCCTTGGAAAGTTCAACTCCCCAGGGTCTGCATGAGGTCAATGGAAAAAGTGATTTCTTCAGAACATGATTCAGAGTGCCTAAGTGGAGGCTTATCTTATTGACTACAGAGGAAGCTTAACCTCTGTAGATTTAAAACTACCTTTTGTGAATACCCATCCCCTCTTGCCCTTTAGTTGTGGGAGTTACACCAGTTCTGGGCACACTGAGTCCTTGGTAGGCACGTTGCCTACTGAAATTCAGGTGCTGCAGACTCAAGCTAAGAGAAGCTTGTCCCCCAGAGAACTCAATGTCCCGTTGGATCCTGTTTTATCCTTTGGGTTACCCTGGGATGTCAGAAATGGATTTGCAAGTACCAGAAGAATTAAATGAAGTCTAGAAAGATTGGTTTCTTTAGGGATGGCCTGACTGGAGCTGGAATAATCAGCATCTGTTTCAGTTTAACTGAGTTTTTCATTCCAGTCTTTCTCCTCTTTCAACTGAAGCCTTTAATTTGCCTTGTCTTTCACTGCAGAGAAAAGTAGGAGTTTCTAACAGCTGATACTATCCTGTCTAGAATATCTACACTAAAAAAAATACAGTTTACTGTCTGTTGTGAATGAAGAAGCTCTTGCTTGTTTCTGTTGCTTGTAGTGTTGACTTTGAAAGATAAATTGTTTGAACTGGTTGACTCTCCGTTTGTATAATTGAAGATTAGCTTGCTTGATAGCCTGCTGGATTTGCAGTTTTCCCTTGCGCTAAATAAACTGCAGAGCTGCGGGCCCTGGGCGGTTACGACAGTGCATACTCAAAAAAGTCTGTGTGTGTCTACAAGTAAATAAGAGAAAATCATTTTATGCCTGGCTTTCTGGATATGCTGTTTCAGCGTTGGTGTGTCCTGTCTCTCCACCTGGAAGAGCTCCTGTAAGCCTTAGGAAGTCTGTTGAAAAAATTGCTAACAGCCTGACCGACACAGACAGGTGGCTAATGAGTTGAAGGTTGAAGCTGGCAGGACCAGAATTGGTTTTTACATGATAGTTTTACAACCTTAAGTCGTGCTGCTTGGTTTTGAGAACATAGGTACCTTAATCAAACTCTGGCCTTTTATCCTATATTTGCTTTGTAGAACCAACTGGAGGAAAAAAGCAAAAATAATCCATTGTCTCTCAAATAAGCACACCTGGGTCTGACTACATAAAAGGAACAGACAGTAAAAATAGCAACATCTTGCTGGACTGTAGTCCTTCAACAGAGAACCACATTTTGAGGTTCCTTTTCTTTGAGTCCTTCTTTGTGTTAGAACAGCATCTCGCACCAAGCAGAAGCTTTCGCTCTGGTGGAACAGTTTCCGTTTTCAGTGTGACGGATCTTGTCAGCCACTCTGTTGGAGTATGAGCTTCCAGGCATTGACGAAGGCTCTGAATGTCTGTGTGCATCCACCAGGCACAGTTTCTGTGCCTGCTGCCCTTCCCCTCTCCCCTTCAGCTCCTGAGTTGTGTGAACTGTTCCGAATGTCCAGGTTTTTGTATACCCGTGATAAAGACAATGGAGCCAAGGTGACATTCAAGGGTGAGATAGTAGAGCAATGACAAGGGCATACACTATTTTTGTGATCAGAAATGGGCTTTGTTGTGCTGTCAGCCTTCAAAGCCTGCTTCTCTTCCCCGGAACAACCAAACCCTTGGCTAAGAGACTGAGGGCAAATTTCTGGTAAACAAAGGATTGAGGAGGAGGAGAAGAAATAAAACAGGGCAGGAAAGTCTGGGTAGATTGACGTGTAGATGAGGGGTAAAACCTGAGGCTGGGAATTTGGAGGTTTGAGATGTAACAGGGATAGTGAGATTCACAAAGGAAGTGAAACTGGGAATTAGAGGAATTTTATGCTGAGACTGGCTGACATGGAACTGGCAGCAGGGGAGGGACAGAAGACACGGCAGAATTCAGTTTGCAGGTACAAGGAGACAAGAAGGAAGAGATGGGAAAGTCAGGGGGATATGCAGTGAGATGAAGAACTCAACAAGAGACTGGACTAGTCCCTAACATGGGGAACCAACGTTGGAGGCCCAGAGGTTAAGAAAGGAGAGACAGCCTGGGCAGGGAAGAGGTGATCCGAGTCTGAAAATGGAGGTCATGCCAGAGGGGAAGGGAATGGAGTACTGGCAGAGAGCTAGGGGAGGCAGCCCCACGTGAGGCAGAGCAGAGCAGAGGGGTATGTGGGCGGAAAGGGGTGCAGCTGGCTGTGCTCACTGGGACATCCTGACTCCCAGAGCTGGAAGTGGAACAGAGCTTCCCCAAGGCTGGCCTTCATGCTGGCTCAGCCCGCAAAGAATTTGCCTCTTGCGCTGTCTGCCCCAGCCTGCGGTACAGAAACTACTAGAACTGAGTGTCCTTGGACAAGGAGCTGGCAGCTGCCTGCCTGGGGGAGGAGAGGGGAATTTCTTGTAGATAGATGACAAAAATTTTACAGTTGGGAAGAAGTAGTGATAAGGCTGGGAGAGAATGGGTTAATTCGTTCGTCTGGCAGCCACTAAACTAAGAAAAGGCAGTTTGGGCTATTGTATCAGAGGTATCTGCATTCAGCCAAAGAGATTCTGAAGTAGCTAGATTGATTCTGTGGTCAGCTTAAGCAAGCTTAACTAATTAATTGCTTTATTTTCGTTCATTGTGTAAGAGCTAGCTCCTAATAAATCACACTGCTTTGTAGAAACATGCTTGAAACAACTGTGTAAATACTAAATAGCCTTAGGATTGGTCTTATGAATCCACTGAATAATCCAAATTCCAACACTCATCCCCCTCCACTGCTGGTCTAGATGGAGGATAACGATCCCCTGTTGCTATCCGTTTCTCTTTGAGTAAAAGGGAAAGCAGAGGGCTGTGCTGGGCGTACAAAGGCACCAGCACAGCTAATGGCCCAGGGAGGTGCTGGGGTGCTGCATGATCCTGCACCGAGAGTTGCCCTTCTCAGAAACGTGGGAAATACCCCTGGTGTTAAAGGAACTTAATGAAGATTGCAAAGCCAAGTGTTTAAAAGTCCAAATGAAATAGCCAGTGAAATCTTAGTTCAGAACCTGTATGCACGTAAGTTATGAAATGCTCGTTGTTTCTCTTCCTGTTCGTTTCAGTGTGAACGGCAGTAATTGAAGATCCTCGCACAGTTCTGTGGGTTTTCTGGGGCAAGGGAGACTGAGGAACCTCTGACTTACTGTCTGTGGATGTAGCTTAAGGGGAGATAACTTGGCTGCAATACCACAAGGTTCGAAATACGGGCCTGTCAGTGTAGCCTCCTGATCCTGGAGACTCTTATATGTCTAAAGATTGTGACTCTTGTATTTACCTTCTACACTGAGCCAGGTCTGTGTTAATGAAGATTTGGGGACAAACAGTGCTTGTGGAGGCTGGGAGTGGGTGGGAGCTGAGCTCTCCAGCATCCAGTAGGAGGGTATAAAATTAACTACTCCATTTGTGCAGATTAAAAACAAATCTTGCATGTATGAATTCTGCCTTCGCAAAAATGCCTGTTAGCTCTGATTGTTGGCGCAAGTATTACTGTAGTATCGGTCTAATCTCTTAAGACATATTTAAGGAATTGCGGCAGAAGGGTGGAGTTATCAGTGTAAATTTCTTGGCCGATTCCTTGTCTAGTGACAATTGTCCTGCTCTGTTTTATATCAACTTTTCAGTTTTATGTTTTGTCATGAAAAATCAAACCATTTTTTTGAGTATAAACTTCTTTTTAGGTTTCAAATCATATTTTTGAAAGCGAAGCAAGTAGAAACAGAACTAAAATCTCTAACAGAACTAGAGTACGCACAGCGTGTGTCCTTTGTACATAATTCTTCACTGCTAGAGCAGCTGGGCAGTGGCATTTTGCACACACAGAGCCTGAGAAATGTAAAGGTACAGTACACGGTCAACAAAACATTCAGGTCCTCCCTGTGTGTGGTGAATACACGCTACGGTCTTTAATACAGAAGATGTACTTATATGTAGACATTGTATGTGTTCAAATAAGCTACACAAGAAGAAATTCCTTTGGACCCCAACCTTTTCAGGGCAAAGTATGTACTTCCACAATTCGTAGGGAATCGGTGCGCTGTGGGAACTGAAGGTTTAATTCAGTAGTAATAACAAATAAACATCCAACCATTGTAATAAATATTGTCGTTGGGAAATGACACCTGTTTTCTGCCCTGTGACCCTTTACGCCGAAAAGCCGATTCTGCTTTTAACATTGTGCAGCAGTTATTAGTAAAAAACCATGTGTAACCGCATTGAACTGTCTGGTTTGCCAAAGAATCACACAGAGGAAACTGGCAGAACCGAGATAATCAAATGTCAGTAGCCTTGTGTCACTGAAACTAGCTTCGATGGCTGCCAGAAGGTGTAAAAAAATGATGGAAACAGCAGATACTTGGATCGGACTCTCTGATGTGGGAAAGGACTCCCAAATTCACTCATGGTTTTGATTCTGATGAGATGGCTACTGCTCCTTTCAAACATGAGCCAGAGGGACCAATCCAGACCAGCAAGTACTGAGATAAATTAGGAGGCTCCCGCTAGCTTTAATGTGTTCTAGAAATTAGAAAGTTGAGCTACTCCTGCAGTGCAGAATCCATCTAGGCTTGAAAAGAGAACTGATTGCAACTGCCTGAGAACTTAGCATTTAAAAGCTAAACCTTTCTCAGCAAAATCCTGAAAGATCTGATATAACAAGTCGTCAAAGAACTTGCTTTCCAATCCCATCCGAAATCAAATGACGACTGATGGCAGATGCTCTGTCACACCTGAGCGTATCGCTCTACACAGAGGTTCGGTTGCCGCCTTCTGAGCGGCCACCACCATTTCTTGCAGCTTCCATCTATTCCACGCAAGGGCAGCTTGATTGCACTTGGCTTCTGATGCCTCCGACAGAAAGAACAGCTCGCTCCTTGGTGCCAGGTTATGGTAGGTGCTGACTGAGGATGGTGCGAGTTTTGTGGAACGAGGCCAGGTGGGGATGTCGCAGTGCCCTGGCCCGGGTCGGTGATGCCTCAGGAGCTGGAGGTGACCTGCAGCAAGGGCCGGGTGGCTGCTGAGGCACGTCCAGCGCTGAGCAGAGCTGCTTCGTACCAGCTCCTTAGGTGAGAATGTCTGACCCGGTCTGGCCTGGGGGGCAATCTCAGCTCTGCAACTCAGCAGTTGGGCGGGCGGGACAACACCTCCCGCTTCTTCGAACGCCTCCACCAGCCGCCGGCAGCAACCGAGGGGACACCGGGGCAGGAGCTTCTCCCGGCTGTCACACGACGGAAGGTGAAGCTCAGAGGGGGCAGAGACCGCGGGGAGCCCTCCCGAGTGCGCCTGGCTACCGCTACCGCCCCGGGAGGCCGGGGCACCCCCCGGGGAGCCCGGCGCAGCCCCCGGGGAGCCCGGTGCACCCCCAGGAGCCCGGCGCAGCCCGCCCGGCCGCGGCAGACCCCGCCGGGCCCNCGACGGGGCTGCCCCGCTGCTCCGTGAGGCGCTGCCGGGCCATGGCAAAGAGGAGCCGCCGCCACAACAACAACAACAACAACAACGGCGAGGAGAGGAGAGGAGGAAGCTCCGCTGTGCAGCCTCCCCTCGCCTTCAGCTGCCGGTACCGGGAGATCTCCCCTTGGCTTTGGCGTGTGTGCGGCGGCTCTGCCGCTCAGGGTAATTATTAGCGGCGTGCAGGGTAATGATTACAGCTGCTCCTCTGGGAGAGAGGCAGGCAGGCAGGGCTGGCCCCCACCCTCTGCGAGAGGCGTGGGGCTCCTTTCCTGCTTCGCTTCGTGCCGGGCGGGCAGAGAGAGAGAGGCTCCTTCCCCAAGTCGCGTCTGGCCAGGTGATCCCGCCGGTATTTGGGCTGCGGAAGGTGTTTGCAGCGAGTTGCAGGACGTGCCTTTTCCCTAGGGAATGGTTCAGAGGCTGCGGTGACCTGAGGTGAGGTGAGCGGCCGTGTGCGGGTGGCGCTGGAAGGGCGGCTGGGCGTGAGCGCTGCGGGAATGCAGCAGCACCGCCAAAGTTTGGGCAAAGTGCGGGGCTGCTCGCTCGGCTTCGCCGGCTGATGGAGGAGCGGGCACGGAGGCGGAATAAAAAGTTGCGGCGTGTGAGGAAACGGCTACGACGTACTGAAATAATAGTAGGGATTTTTGACTCGCATATTTGAGATGGGGCTGTAGAAGCAGGCGTTTAACTCGGTTCTGCACATGGGCAGTCGCTCCCCAGGCAGAATATTCATGGTCAAGGAGTTGTAATCGTGTGTATTGTCACTGCTGCAGTACTTGATTGGGATTTTTTTTTCCTGTAATGATAGAAATTAAGACGCTTTTAGTTACTACATTCAGCGTCTTAATTTTCTACTGTGTTTTGTTGGCATGTTTGACTTTCTACTTATTGTTTCTTTTTACTTTCTAAACGGTGTAGTTTGTTTTGTTTGTTTTTTTTTTTTTTTAAATTACTGGTCATTATTGGGACGCTTCTATTTATAAAATCGAGGACTCGGAGTAGATGGTGGTCAAATTAAGTCACATTTATTTACAGCCATATTTCAGGCATATGTTGTACGGTGATCTTGATATAATCCTAGACTGGTTTTGGGAAAGATTTATTGAATCCTATGAATTTGTTATTACACTGTTGTGCATACATTTTAATTTTAGTAACGCCCTTATCCGCTTAATTCCTGTTGAATGATTTGGATTTGACTGTTTTGGATCTCTGTGCAATTATTCTTTGCTCTGGCTGAGTAAAATGGGAGATTATTTTACTAATTTGAAGCTGGATTCCTTTTAATTTAGTCTAATGTTTGTCAGCCATCAGGGTTTCTGTGCATGTGGCAAGGCAGAACGTGTACATCAGACAAAACTGATTTTATATGTAAGCTTGTAATACAGAAAGATAATTCCAGACAAAGCTCTCCTTGTGTCCACAGCCTTCCTTTGAGGAATACCGAGGAATCCTCAAAGAGGATGCTGTCTTCTGCCATGTCCCTCTATTCTGCTCTTTCTAGAAATGTTAGGCAGTCCTCAATGTTTTTTTCTTAGGGGTGATGGCCAGGGTAGGGTCGGTAAACAGCGCTGATTGCAAAGAGCTGCTCTTCCCGGTCTAGTTTTTCCTTTCCAGCGTGACATATCTGTAAGGCAGGAGGTGCTGGGAGGGGCGTTCCTTTGTTATGTTGACACTTAAACCGCACGGACGGGTGTATTCTCCTCCAGGAATTTTTTGTGATTGAAGGGATTCCTTTGGACGACGAGTATTTTCTCCAGCTGTCTTCTTGCACTCTTAGCCTACGTGCAGAAATTAATTGCTCGGAAGATCGCTGTGCGTGTGCCTTTTAGGAAACCCTCGGATTGATTGTCAATTGGCTGTGGCTTTCTAGAAAAGAATGTTTCTGCAGAAGCAGTGTGTGTGTGTGGCGGTCCTGGCTTGTCACCCCAGGAGCTGGCTGCTGCTGACCTGTGTACAGCACCCTGGAAATAGGCGCATGTATGTGCTGGCGTGTGCGTGGTTCTCCCGCGTGTTCGCTGAAGTAAGGCTGTTTGTTTTTGAATGAGAAGGATCATTGCATTTGGTGATCCCCTCTTGGCAAGGCTGAGGAAGCCCTGCAAATAACGGAACTGTCTTTCGGGGAGGTTTAGTATGATAATAAGGAAATAAAACTGCATTAAGAGATCTCAGATGTTCCAAAACACCATTGTGGAGAATCTGGGTGGGTAGTGAAAAGGAACTCTTTTTCTCTAGAAGCAGCTTCTCCTTCACCTCTGAAGAAAGATGAAAACTTGTGTGCGTGGAGGGAGGAGAAGGCAGCGGCCCCAGGATGGCTCACCCCCGATGCCCACCTTGCCCCTGCCCTCCTCAGCGAGTGGGTTTCAGGTGGCTTCGTGCTTTGTCTGGGTGCAGGGTGGCTCCCGACACGCAGCTGGTAACGTGTACCCACATCCAGCCCACTGTGCCCTTTCGCTCAGCTTGGCTATCGGCATCTCCCACCCAAAATGCTTCGAGGCTCGTTTCTTTTCATATTATTTTTTTGTATGGCAGCTTTGTAGATGCTCTTTTAATTGAAGCGCAGCTCGCTTTCCTCTCTGTTGTTGCAATACCTTGTATTTATTTTTACTGCATGCAACTGCATCTCAGAGGAGACGTTTCTGTCTCTCGCTCTGGTGGGTTTGTGCGTGTGTGAGAGGGATGGGGAGAACACAGTAGTGAAGATTAAACAGCCAGTTGTAACTAGAACGCACAGATAAACCCCCCCTTGTTTACATGGAAATTGTACCTGCTGACATAGTCTAGTCTGTTTAATACAATAGTCTTGCTGTGTTACAAAATGTACTGGGATAAAATGTAACAGGTTGTATAATAAGCAGGTAATGTTTGCAGTATTAGCCATTGACCTTAATTTGCTTGTTTTTTTGCTGCATTGCTTGGGCTTGCCTACGTTATGAAATAGACAGAACGTGCTGTTAAATCTGGGCATTCTCTGACATCAAATTTGGTTCAATAAAGGGATTTTCAGCATAGCAAAACAGTGGTTTCCAGATAAAAAGGGAATTTTAATTGCTAAGAATTTTTCTATCGTTAGCCTCTAGGTAATGGGTGTACTTTGTACAGAAATTATGCAATGTTTAGAATGTCCTTTTAAAAAGTAAATGCATACCACATAGTTAATTTTATAAGATCGTTGCAGTTTAAGAAGCACTTTATCTGTATTGCTCTACGAGAGAAATATGAGAGAACAGAGCCTATCGTAAAACTGTAGACACGCTGATTAGTGTGAGAATATGTGAAGAGGCTGCAAATTGGTATAGATAAATAATAGGATGCATGGTCAAAGACCTTAAAAACAATCTGGTGTGCCTGTAATACTTGGTTCTTTTAGTATTGTTTTACCATTAAGGTGTACGGGTGAAAAAGACAAACATTTGTTTGCTCTTTGGTTTCTCCACCAGAGCATGGTCTGTGTTCTCAGAGTAGATGTGCCTTAGATCGTAACTTGAACACCTGCCTCCCTTTCTGTTACAAAAAGTGCTGGAGAGTGGGGTTTTTGCCACAGGAAAAGTATGTGGCTGGTGTTTTAATTTATTATTTTTTATCATAGTTGCAAGTTAACTACTTGTCTGTTCGTGCTGTTGGGGCTTTGGTGAGAGTGGCAGCCCTGAGGAGGTGAGCTCAGCTCCAGCCCAGTTCTTCAGCTTGAGAAACATGCGACTGGTGCTCTCAGTAAATGGGTTGTAGTTTGCTCCTACCTGTGCCATGCTAATCCTCCACGTGCTTTTGCGTCTTAAAATGCTTCGTATTGGAAGTCTACGCAAGTGGTCCAGCAGGCAGCGTTCTCATGGAGCCCTGGTGATCCCCTAGGTGTGGTATCCGGTTCAGTGGACCTGCCCACCCTGTGGTCGGAGGCTCTTTGTGATGCATGCATCCTAATTGTTCTTTCTGTTGGCATTGTAGGCAGACTGAAGGGGCTGTGCACCAATGCAAATAACCTTTCTAATACCTTATGCATTTGCATTATAATGGCTGCCTAAATATTGCAGGACATCTCAGTTCACTCTCTCTCTGCTTTGACTGCTAAGCTTTAAAATAGGTTATTCAGATCTTGTTTGCGGTTGGTACTGCTTTGGAGAGGGGTTCTGAAGCGCATCTTTATTAAATAGTGAAGCCTGTTTGCTCTGAGGTGCAATTTTAACTTACCCATGTTCTAGTCTCCCACTCCTTGCAGCCCACAGGTTGATACAGGCACTTGGAGGAAAAAAAAATAAAGCTGGAGCAGTTTTTCCCCAACTACTTCTAAACTCACTATATTTGGGGCTGTAAAACTTGTTTGCTTGAAACTTTGTTTTGCATTTATTTCCAGAATTCCTATAGGTGTTTGTGGGAATGTTCTATGCGCAAGGAGTGCAAAATACTGTGGCATCATTGTTTTGGTGTTGAAATATGCGGTGACTTATGACTAACTTTACCAGAAGCACCCTGAATTTCCTTTGGAAGTGTTGATCCAGTGCTGTGACTGAAAGCAGACACTCTTCTGGGGAACTGGTGGCAGATTGCCATCACCTATCTGTCAAAAGTTTACTTAACAGTGTTGTTAAACAGAACAGCGGTTAGTATCACTTACTTGACTCTTAGTGATTAGTAGATGCATCGAGACTTTAAAAATCATCATAGAATGCCATCTTTGAAAGATTTGAGTTAATGTCTTGTAGCTGCAGCCTTGTTATTAATGTATTGTGTCAGATTTTGGGAAGGGTGAGATATTAAACTGTTTATATTTTTTGGCTAATCAGTTGTAATCCCAGGGATTGCTCTGGTTTACACGGCGTAGTTTGTAAAAGTTGCAGCAACAAAGGTATGCTTAAATCAAGTATTCATTTGTAAAAGTATATCTAACATTAGTAGCTTGTCACTCCTTCACTTCGCAGATATTGAACTGTTAGTAGTTGTTTGGATATGAGGATATGATGAGTGACTCTGTTGTTGGAACTGAAGCTATGAAAACAGTTTTCTGAAACAACAAGTGATAGTATGGCAAGAAACCATAAATTTACTTAAAAGTTCTGTGTGATGATTGATAATTCACTTGCATATGGATTATTCTGCATAGTGCTGCAAACAGCACATATTACTGTAATATAGTATTTTAAACGCTTAACATGTCAAAAACTTGTGTAGTATCTACTAGAAGTTTACCATAAGTATTTACAGTGATCAGCATGAAAATACAAGGTGAAATAATGTTTAGTGAAAGAATAAAAATCATCTTGAAACCCTGGCACCTCAGAACCTTAAGCTGTAGTGTATTTATATTTCACATGAACGTCGATTTTAATTGTCCATTAGATAGGTAATGTTGTCAAAGAATATGGCAAAACCACTTTAGGATTTTCTGTTGTATTTAAGTCTGTGTTTTTGGTTAGTGGGTTAGGCATTAGTATTAAATCAGAAATTGAAGAGCTGTTTCATGACAGTTTGAATGGTCAGAATGATCCATTGCTCTGGCATGTTGTGTTGACTGGGAAGAAAAATAAATACGTTTATTACTTTTATGAAGAAATACCTGACTGGCAGCCAAAAAGACCAGGGCCTGATATTTATTTGTAGCCAAGATGCAGCAACGATCGTGGGGAGTTGGATTGTTCTATTTTCCTTTTCCTTTCTCTTGCCTGTGTCCCAGTCATCTAAATCTTGGCAAATAGGGGATTTTGCTCTCCCTTCTGTATGAGGCTCCTCTCCTGTGACTCGGCAGTAGGGGTAACCTGTGTGAATATAGCACGTGAACTGTTCAGTCTTGTGTGTAAGATTTCTTACTGTTGTGGGTTTGTTGGGGGTTTATTTGATGCTGGATGTTAGGTTATAATCTGTTTCGTACTACACAGCATTAATTGTGTTCATAGATAATTATCTTTGGAGGAGATACGTTGTGTCAAAATACCTTAAACAAAAAAGCAATTTTTTACCGTTGTAACTGCTGCATAGATTTTTTTTTTTTAAAGACAATAATCCAGTATGTCAGTGTAACTTACAGCTTGTGTAGTACAGCAGTGAAGGTTCTAGTAAATTTGTAGATAATTGGCTAAAGCTACACATACCGTGCAACTGCAGATGCTGAGTAAAGTGCTTTGTGCCGTGGAATAGTTCAGGGTTTTAGCTTCAGTCTCTTTTTTTTCCTTCATGTTATATCTAATCTAGCAAAATACTGGAATTCCATCTTCATTAAAAAATAATATAATAAACCCCTCCAATGCTATGATCTCTTGGTGCTTGCTGCTCAACTCAACAAAAAATCCTGGGATCAACCATCAGCTGTCCAAGGCAAGGAAATAATTGGGTAATCCTTATTCTTTCCATTGAATGAAGTGTTGCATTTCTGAAATCACGATGGTTGAATTTTGTGCTCTTTTCTATTCCCCTTCCCCCTGCTCCTTGAGTCAACCACTGCAGAAAAGCAGAACTGTGTGCTTCTTTAATTCTAAGGGATAACCGCACAGAGGGGAGTCGCCTCCAGATTGCCCTAAATGCCAAGTCCTGATTAGAAGCATTTAGTTATGTGGAGTCCCTATGTGGAGCAGAGAGAAAATGACTTCACTAGCAAACTGTATGGCTCCTGGAGTCATCAGGTGGCTTACTTAACATGTAAACAAAAGTCCAGAGTGGTCAAAAATAGATCTTTATAAAAAGAAATAGTGCAAAGAAGTGACTTCCTAAACAAGGAAGTGAAGGGCTACCAGAGAATCCATCTGGGTAGTCCTGCAAAGTGCTGATCGTGGCAGAATGCAAAGGATATACCATGAAAAGCCATTTTTCTGTTGCTTCTGACATACAGTACATGACTTTTAAAGACGTTCCTTGTAGAGAAATGATTGTACAATCAAAGGGTTTAAAGCCAAGAAAAATCCTATAAAATGTGCATAATGTGGAGTGATTTGCACAGTTTTCTTATTCAAGGGATGGATGAGTTAAATGAAACCTCAGTTCAAATGTTCTCATTAATGTACTAAATCTGTGACAATTACTTTTCTAATAGATTTAAAAATCTAATGGCTATTCTACAGTACTTGCAAAACCTCAAATTTTTCTTATTAAAGAGAATTTTATAATACTGTCAGTTACAGGAGCTATATTGAATTTAAGATTCTAGATTATTTCTCTTCATAAAAAGGGAACTTTATGTTATTAAATAACATGAATTAAGATGACTGGGAGCTTGTCTTTGTGCAGCAAATGTTTTTCTAGCAAGTCCCTATAACTCTTTTGAGCTCTTGGACAGTGTGCTGATGACAGCGGGTTTCAGGTTATCAGATTAGTTTTTTGTGGTGGGCTACATAGTTGCTTTTTAGAATATTCAAACAATTGTTTGGCAGCTTTCTTTACAGCATATTGTGCGTGGCAGGCCTAGCTAGGAAGGAAACAAAAGTTTAAATGTTATAGTCATGAGTTATAATTCATGTAATAAATACAAAAACCTAGATTTTTTTTTTCCCTGATGACTTAATCCATAAATTTATTTTCTATATTTTAGGTCACCATTAGGCATGTTTTTATAGTAGTAATTTCTCTTCTCTCTTCCCCATAAGAAGTCTTCAGCTAAATGTTTGTAGTTATTCCTTGCATTTAAGCTGCCTACTGTCTTGTCTTTTAAATCTGTCTCTTTGCAGTCAGGCGCTTTTGAGAAGCCCTAGGTCATACCCAAACAGATACCGAGGTTTCGGTTACATGCTCTCACTGTAGTATCATGTTTTCTTCTTCTTCTAAACCGGGCTGCTGTTTATTGAACCAATTAGCTGTTGGGCGCAAGCCAGAACTTTCTCCTGAAATCAGAATTAATGAATAAACAAATTACACTTGGAAGGATTTATATTCTCAACGGGCAGCGACAGTTAACATGTGACAAGGACACGGTTCGTCTCCTGCAGCCTTGGTGCTTGTGTGTGTCTGTGGCTACACTTGGTCCTGCTGAAATCAGTGGGGTGAACTTTTGAGCATGGATCACATGTTCACATCGTGTATTTGATGGTACGTCTGTCTTGGAATGTTTTTGAAATGATTCCAGCTCTTCTGTAGCCGGCAGATGGGATGCATACGCCTTCATTAACAAGCAGTTAACTCTGCTGGTACGACTGAATTTTCATCATGCTCTGGGTCTCTGACTTGGCTCTTTCTGTGTTCCAGCTCCCACTGTTTGTTCTGCTCTCTTGAAGAAGAAATCAGCACTGGCATTACATGTTCCTGCCCTCCTGTGGTAGTGAAAACCTAAACATTTTTCTCAAAATCAGATTGTGTAAAAATAAAACAGAATGAGAGGAGAATAAGGAGCTAGTTTTTCTCCTCTGGAGCAGCTCCTTGCATTTCTCAAGATGTACATTTGCTTTTGGTGAAGTGTTTTGCTTCAAAAGCCCTGAGAAAATCACAGGCATTTCTAAACTTGCTGTTACAGTATCAGAAAGACCTTGTAGCCTTTTATGGCTACAAATTAACCTTCTGGCCTTTTTGCGTGATATGCACCACCCATTTTGCATTAAGAGTTGAGAAACTAAGGCACAGAAATTACAGGGAAGATTTTTCAAGAGTAGCGATGGCAATGGGATTGCTCTGCCTTCCTTGCTGTGCGCTGGGGGCGGTTGAAAGCCGGTTCCAGTATGTTCCTGGGAGTGCCTGCCCAGCCGGGTGACCCATGCCAAGTTCACCATGAGTAAGGAGCAGAGGTGGATCCCAACCCCAAACTCCTCATTTCTTCCAGACTAGTGAAAGGCAGAGCAAGGCAAATGGGTACACAACTGTTACTGACATGAAATTTTTGTTGGTAATGAAAGCTACGGAGAGTAGCATGTTAGATCTTTGAACGTGCAGTGTGGTGACAAGTAGTCATGTTGCCTGAAAGGATCCTGAAGTGATTGTAGTCTTCATGTGACCTTTCATTTCTTTAATGATCCTCTGTATTCATAATACTAAGAGACCTGCTCTCATCTTGGTTTCAGAGCTAATGGTGGCTATAAACTATGGATGCACAACTGCGGTCTCTTTAGGCAAATGTTTGTGTTACTTTCAACATGCAAGTCTTGGAGTGAGAAATCTGTGTTTGTCACAGCTTTCACTCCTGTGACTTCCAGTGCCTGCTGAAACTGCTGTTTGGGTTTTTTTTTCACTTAAACCTGCTTCGTGTTAGCAGGGAGACTGTAACAGTTCGTACACCGGTGGTTCTTTGGGCCAGATTGTTGGCTATCTTTCAAAAACATTTAATATAAACTGATCAGCTGTATACCGTGGTAATATAAAAGTATGCTTTAGGGCTGCTTCTACTGTTCCCCCCCC
>WEIS01086296.1:0-26527 GCA_013389965.1 Todus mexicanus
GAGACCCAAAGACCTAAGAAATGGAAAATAACACCCGTTCACTGCAAAAAACTGTATGAAAATGTGAAAATTAATCCTATGCTTAACAGAAAACTGTTTCTTCATGAGATCTCCATGCAACAATGGCTTAAATATCTCAAGGTGGTTCTCACTTGCCCAGTTCTCTATGCTTAACGAGTATATTGGGCAAGTAAAATACAGTAAAGCGAAGTAAACCACAAACTTTCTAAGACAAATCCTCTAGAGTATTTGACTGAAGGCCAGGCACACAAGCAAGAGCAGAAGAATCCTGACTGCTGCAGTTTAAACCAAAGCCATTTAGAACACAAAATCAGCCGTGTTGACTTACAAATATTTTATGTCCATATAAAAATATCACATTAATAGCAACTAAGTCATCTTGAGAAGCTCTTTTCAATATAGAAAAGCTCCTGGGCTTATCTTCTTTTTAGTTCCCAGTGTGCTGGGCTGACAATCACTACAAAGCCCACACGTTTGGCTCAGGGAAGGTAGCAAACTCCAAACATAAGCCTTGATCTCTGGACTTTCCCAAGCCGTTTATTTCCCCCCGTAAGCAAGGGGAACCCTTCCCTGCAGCAGGTTTTTACATCAGCTTCTCTCCTGCCTGCTGTACCTTGCCCTTTATGATTCACTTCCTTTGCAGCGATGACTTTGTTGAAGACAGAAGTGAGGGGCTCATTTTCGCCGATCACATGGGAAGTTATCAGCGGGGACATGATTAGCTGTCGCTGTCTGATGTACGTCTCCATGGCAATCCTGAGAGGAACAACAATAGGGACGGGGAAGCAGACAAACATCAAACACGTGCTCGGCAAAAAGAGGGCTGGCCAACAGTCGACTGTTTTCCAAAGAATTCTTAATTTTAAAAAGGATTTTAAGGGTTCTGTGTGATTTTTTTCTTCTTCTTCACCGGCATGAACACATTTAAAATCTCAAACTAGGAAATACAGCCTATTGCTAGCTCAGGCTTAGGGTAAGAATTAGGATAGAATCATAGATTTGCCAGTCTGGAAGGGACCTCAAGGATCATCTAATCAAGCCTTTCGAGGGAAAGAAATAGAGTTGAAATGAGCTGGCCCAGTAGCCTGGCAAGCTGAGCCTTCCAACCGTCCAAAGTAGGGGAATCCACCACATCCCTTGGGAGATTATTCCAATCATCAAAAAAGATGAGCCGAGCCCTGTCTTCAGGTGAGCCTCAGAGCTCTCCCAAACAGATTAAGTAGATTAACCAGTGATAAATTAACGGCATTAACGACCGCTGTGTGATCACATGAGTGATGAATCTATCCCTAGTCACAAACACGTCTGTCGAGCTCTGGATCTTGAACCCGGCTTCACTCCTGTAGCCACACCATCAATAATGAACCAAAGCACCTACAAACTTATGTCTCCAGTCTCCTCATCCTCAGAGAGGTGTCTAGATTTGGATCTAAATTCAGCTTCATTAGAATAGAAGAAAAATAGGGAGGGGTGCGGGAAGGGTAGCAGAGTAATATTAATCTGCAAAGAATATAAACATCCTTCTTTGCAGCATTTCAGGCTGGGTAGGGAGGAAAAAAAAACCCCAACCCCCACATAATCTCCCCTGAAAATACCTTGTCATAACATATGGCTGCACCAAATGGATCGCTGCATTTAGGGCTGTAACAACACGGCTCAGTCTACCCAAACAAGTTTCATTTTAGTTACTGTCACATACTGAAGAAGCGAGCAGGCAGAGCACACAAGTCTAACTAGCAACACAGAAATGCAAAACACACCAGGGGCTTGAATTTCTTTCCCAGAAAGAGGGAGAAGTTCCTTTCTTGTTGTTCTCTGACTCACCCTTCTGAGGTAATCTGGGAAATGAAGAGGCAGATAGAGAGATACCACACACTAGTGGCAAGGTGGAGCTGTGCTCTCTCCATGATCTTTAAGGAACGAGATGATCTATAAGGTCCCTTCCAACTCAAACCATTCTCTGCTTCTATGAGCACAGGGAATAGGCTGCCCAGGGAGGTGGTGAAGGCCCCATCCCTGGAGATATTCAACGAGGCTTTGAGCAACCTGCTCTCTGCAGGGGGGTAGGAACAGTTAAATTTTCGAGGTCCCTTCCAACGCAAACCATCTATGATTCCATGCTCAGATGTTTCTGAAAATCTTGCCTCTCAACCCCCTCGTAGTTTCGAAGGTGACATTCCCCAGACCCCACAACACTATTTTGCTCTTTACTCACCTCAGACGATACAGGCACCCAGCAATTTCAGCTGTGTCACCAAAAACTCCCTAAGCAATTTAGCTTATCACACTGACACGTAAACCAAGGGGAACAAAGGTTTTAGAGGGCTGACAAAAATCTTTTCCTTCAAAGAGCTTTCTGCTGCCATAAGCTAATCTATTTGTAGAGCCCTTGGGACGCTGCCAGGCTCCCATCCAAATCTGTCCTTCTCCAGAGGACAACTGCTTTAAATAAGCCCGAGATGTGATGAACTCCGATACCCAGTACTTACTGCTGAAACGGGATAAAATGTTGCTTTTCCTCATCGTCCACCTTCCCGTGGATGATATCGGTTATGTCCATCACTGCAACGACAAGTTCAGCGCAGAGTTTTGCCAAGTTGCTAAAGAAGAGAGCAAGCTTTTCCTCATCAGAATGGAAAGGACTGCTTTATTTTGGGCCAGTGCCGCTCACGACAGCATCTTCACCTTTTGAAAAGCACCTTTGCATTGCTGCCTAAGTCAGGCTACGCTAGTGAACATGAATATGCCCTCCAAGAAAAACCAGGTGGGACTCAAGCACTTGAAATTACACTTGGATTTCAAACGCTGATCATTTTGGAATTGTTTTCCACTGCAAATTTCAAGCAAGTTTCTTCACAAGAAATGGTCGAGCCACAGGGTCGTGCTGTTTTCTCCTCTGATGTCCTACCTGCCACGCCAAAGGGCCTCCGGAGTCCACAGGTATGTTTCTTCCCATCTTTCAGCTCCATATGTCCCACCCTCACGATCTGACACACCAGGCTGATTTTCGGTCTGTTCAAGTCAGAACTGCTCAAATCCTAGAAATTGATTGAAATAAAATTAGAGCAACCGGCTTTACGAATGGCAGACAAGAAAATAAAGAGAGTGAAGCTTTTCTGGCAGATTGTACACAAACAAAAATAAAACCTGCTTCATGAAAACACCCCAAAATGTCACGTGTGACCTCTCTCTGCTGCATGGGGAGAGAGGACGGGAGAAAGAAAGAACCCAAAACTCAGATGCATGCAGCACAGGGAAGAATTTCCAGGATATAAATACAATAACTTACTGTAAAAACTGCTTGAAGGTTATTTAATTTCTCAATTTCTTTAGGCATCCCATTACTGCCCCAACGAACCAAGTAATTTTCACTGCAAATAAAGGAAGGCAAAGAAGCAAGTAAATAAAACTGCTCAAATTCAAGACCACCTGGGATTTTGACTACGAAAAAAACCCTCACCTGATGAATTTGGAAAGATCAGGATCATAGAGGCTCATTAACAGCTCGGCATCTTCTCCAATATTGCAGACAAAATTCTTGAAGTTCACGTACAGGCTGTACGTGTTGGTCGTGTTGAATATTGGCTGCCCTCGGAGGTCCAAATTCTGCTGCAGGGACTGCAAAGGAGAACAGTAATTCCATTAAAAACTAACAGAACTTAGTTCTGCTGCCAAAGTAGTCCAATATCCTTAAGAGGAATGTAAGAATACGGTGGGTAATAACTCGAGGAGGACAAAACCAGTGACAGGAGATGTACCTTCTCCTCCTGGATCCTTTCGTCAATTCTTTTGGATGCAGTTTCGTGGGACTTGAAGAGAGAGATTGTGCTGGTTTCATCCGGGTCCAAGATGTTCCCGTTGTCATCTCGTACCACCAGGTCCAAGCCTAGGATCCTGAACAGCAAGCAAGGCAGAAGACAAAAGAAATTACATAATATGTAAGAAGCAAGAGGTGATGTAGGACTGGTGATGTAAGGCTGGACTAGATGATCCTTGAGGTCCCTTCCAACCTGATATTTTCTGATACTGTGATGGAAAGAGCACAAACCACAGATCAAACTGTGGCTAATTATTATTCTTTGCCATAAGTTTTCTTGTTAATTGACTTACTTGACCTGAAGCAAGTCTTGACAAGCAGATAAATGAGTTCTGGAGACAAACCCTGTCCTGTACAACCCAATGAAAAATGGATTTTGGGTGGCCTATAGCATCCTATTACTCACAGTTGCTGATAAAGCAATTTATTTCATCACTAGCCTCCAAACCCTGGCTCCAGCCAGCCAGGCACAAATTGTGCTCTGTGGGAGATGCCATCATGCGCCAGCGTTTGTGCAGGATTAAGACAGGTGAGGTTTGCTGCCAAGCCAAAGAGATCGCTGGCATATGAAGAACCAACTGCTACAAGCCCACCTGCCAGGCTAGTCACAATATGATGGGGACCGAAAGCTGTAGTTGTCCCCTTGCCAATGAAAAACAGAAGCCTAATTCAGCGTTCCCCTTGCACCATTTTTATTACCAGCCTTTCTTGGGATTTGGGATGTTCCCTCGCTCTCCAGACACAGGTTGGTGTTTACCTGTTGCCGTAGTCAATCTTAGCGGTGACTTTCTTCTTGAGCTCGGCGAGCTCGTCTTTGGGAAGGGTCCCAGACAGGATCTGCGAGCGCCATTCGATCAGGCTGTACGTCATCTGTTGGACGTGCCGAAACTGCGTTGTCTTGTTATCCTACAGGAATAAAAGGGACCATTTTAAGCGAGCGATAGCCAGAAAACAAGGAGCTCACCNCGCAAATACTTCTCTATTAACTAGTTCCACCCTTATAAAATCAGTCAAGAGGTGGGTTTGGCTCTATCTCACCTAGTGGGAATGGGCCAGTGGTACATTGCTGGGACATTCAGGCAGCAGCTGACTGGCATCTGCAGCAAAGCTGTTAATGTTTAACCACGAGCCCAAACTGTTCCCGCACCGCAGAAAGACTCAGTGTAATTATTTCCCCATTCTGGTCTCTGCACAGAACATGAATAATAGAAATTCCTCACGGTTTGCCTCCTGAGAACACAAATCTAACAGGAGTTTTGTAAAGAACCATGAAATGCTTCCAGAGGAAAATAAACCACCCTGTATTTCCTTTTTCTCCTCAAATACCTCCTTCAGCTTTTTCTTTTTTCCTTTTTCTTTTTATACATGCTGCAGGGGAAAATCAAATAAACCCCAATCCATTTCAAACCACAGCATTTTCCAAGGCTATTTTAAGACTTCTGTTGGTTAAGTGCAGGAACTTGAACGATTTCTGCTCTTCAGGGAAAAAAAAAAAAAAAAGGGATTCTGAGGGTTAGGATCCTAAAGTTATTCCAAAAGAGAAGAAAAAGCCAGGAACAAACTTCTCTTCTCACACAGTAATACCGTCACGTACAGCTTCTCATTAAATTAAGAGGGTGGAACAAATTCTTGTGGTTTCATGGCACGCAAACAAAACGTACTTGTGGCCTGGTGCAATTTTCGATAGGAAAGCTCGCTCCAACGATGGTTAGAGCGAATTTAAACCCATTCTCTTGTCTTAATTAAAGTCTCAGAGCACACACTACACAGGCTGAACTCACTATGAACACAGGAAAAAGCAAAGGTGACTCTCTTCAAAGTGCCTTCATAACCACCTTCAACAGAAGCAATTCATTGGGAATTCCAGTTGGGTTTTGTTGAGACAGAACGCACCTACCTCAGCAAAGCCACCAAATCCACGCAGCACCTTGGCTTCCGACTTCTCCCCAGATGACTATCATATGGTGAAGGCTACTAAGCAGATTTAGGAGATTGAGAGGTCTCCTCACCCTACTGAGAACTAAATATCCTACATGGCTTCCAAGTCAGATCTTTCCTCACCATCCATGGCCCTAATTTTCTTGCCACCCTTTGTCTATCCTGCCTGTTTGAGCTGTAGGGGCTGCGGGGTGAGGATCAACCACTCCATAGGGAATTACAGAATCACAGAATGTCAGGGGCTGGAAGGGACCTCAAAAGATCATCTAGTCCAACCCCATTGCCAGAGTAGGATCACCTAGAGCAGGTCACACAGGAATGCCTCCAGGTGGGTTTTGAACGTCTCCAGAGGAGACTCCACAATTTCTCTGGGCACCCTGGGCCAGCGTCTGTCACCTTCACCGTGAAAAAGATTTTCCTTATGTTTACACGGAACCCCAACCAGCTGACACAGTGCTGAGGGTGACTTGTGCCAGTCACTGCTTCATCAGTGTTGTGTCATCATCCAGTTATTCCAGCACAGCGAACACTGCAGCACAGACTAAACCCCAGCTCTGTCTGTGATCACACACCCCGTTCAACGGGGAGCAGAACATTTTTAGCCTCTCAAGACCAATTTTACCATAACGAGAGTTTGACAACTCTCCGGAATGATCTACTTGAAGTCTTCAAGAGCCCTGCAAAAAGCCCAGTCTTATCTCTTCTGAGGCCACGTAACAAAATAGCATCCAGTGAAGAAAACTCACCACGTATAACTTGTGCCAGATAACCGCCCACTCCCGCAGGGTTGAAGTGAGCTCTTGCCCAAGAGGCAATTCACCTGGAATCACCGTTTCATGTTGTCTGTAGAGTAAAAGGGAAAACAGAGACGAAAACTCAGCAGCAAAACATCCTTTTTTGATAAATATGTACATGGACGTCTCGGAGTGCTCGATATTCACACAATTCACTCCCGCACGCTGCCAAGAAAGTTGTTCAATCGGTTCTCCAACACACACACGCACATTCATCATCCATTTTTAACGCGCACGCGTTTCAAGTTTCTTTCAGTCTTGCTCTTCTCAATGGATCCACTCCAGAAACGTGCTAAAGAGATACAAACAAAGATTGGAAGAATCACCGCTTGCAATGGTAACTTGCTCACAGCTATTAAAAAAAAAAGCCCCAGCCAAACATAAGTACTTTCTAAAGCCTCTCCTTTTGCCACTGCTGTTCTCCTCTCGTTATAATGATCGTAGAATCAGCTGGAAGAAACAAATGAGGAGTCATTTCCTTAAGCGTTTTCCAAGACAGGAAGGAATCCACACTCCTGCTGGCTGCTAGCAGGAGACTGGTACGATTTGGGGGAGTCCCCAGAGGAGCTCAACGCAGCTTGATTGATCTGTCTCAACGCTAACTTGTCTAGCAGAGCCTTCCTATTTTGTGCAGAGTGTTCTCCTGCACCTCTGTCTGCGATTGTTTTGGCACGAAAACAAATTACACAGCTCTAGAAGTCTGGCATAGGTGCTACCCCCTGCTGTGCACCCAGACCAGCCGCATTCACTGCAAACATCACCACTTCAGCTGGGTTTTGTGATTGTTTTTAAATGAAACAGCGTTTCACTGGGTTTTGCTACCCAAAGCACATCTCGAGAAGCGCTGACCTACCCCCGGTCCTTCACGATGGCCTCTTTCAAATGGATGTAGGTTTCTGGGAAAATGCCCTAAAAATAAATAGAGAGATGAAATCAGTAAATCACACCATAGGATACGACATGACAAAACGTTATTCAATGAAAGACAGGAGAAGGGGCTGAGAGCACGAGCAGCAGAATAGTAACTCTGACTGATGTTTAGGTCCACCAGTCCCAGTATCTGAGGAAAACAGACATTAAAGAGCATTAGGTTGCAAGTTTGAGCGTTGTGATTTGTATTAGCATCTTAGAGAAGCCCATTGTTTCACTTCAATGACCCTCATTTGCCTGTAGAAAATTCTGCACACTATCATTCTCACTGGCCCTTGCTACAAAATACTCTGGGAGTCATCGGTCAAGTTGCCCTGCACCTGTGGTTCTCTAGAAAAGCTCACAACACACGACAGCATTTGTAGAAATTCATCAGTCCTAAGTCCAATTTAAGGGAAACATTCTAGGAGTGCTGTAATCTTTTTCTATTTTCTTTTCATTCCCCTTTACACCTGAAAAACGGAGACTGCAAGGGATGTTACCACGTGAGAGGTGCTGGGATTCCTACGGGAAGTCAGATTCCCAGGCAGTTTTCAGACTGGTTTCACAAACCTCGAGAAGTTTGGCTGAGATCCACGCATGGGTAATTTCTGGCATATTTTCCACCCCAAATCAAAACTCTTAACTTTACCATTACATCCAACTAACGCCAGATGTGTACAGGTCCAAGACCGTAATAACAAAGCAATAAACTAGCGTACACAGATATGCAACAGTCAGCTTGGCCAGTTCAAATTCCATCAGACACGCTCACGATGGAGGAGCATCCCGTTAATGCTTCAGAAACATTGAGCCCAAGGGCATTTACTTCTCTCCCTGAGGAAAAGGACACAGGAGGTTCCACTGAATATTAGGAGGAACTTGTTTGCAGTGAGGGTGCCAGAGCCTGGCCCAGGCTGCCCAGGGGGGCTGTGGAGTCTCCTTCTCTGGAGACGTTTCAAAGCCGCCTGGACGAGTTCCTGTGGGACTGGGTCTGGGTGATCCTGCTGCGGCAATGGGGGGGATTGGACTGGAGGAGCTTTTGAGGTCCCTTCCAATCCCTGACACTCTGTGAATCTGTGACACAGTGATGAGGAGACCTGCACAGTATTAGGGCAAGAACTAGAGGCCCAGTAAAGCAGATTATGGCACCGGATGGGGTGTGGCAAGGCGTGAAATAAAAATGAGAGTTACTGAGAAGTGAGGTCGTACCTTCTTCGATTTATTTCGGAGCGTGTATCCTCGGTACCAGCCTGGTAGAGAGAAAAAGAAAGTTGTAGTCATTTTTTGCATGCCTGTCAGTCTTGCTCGTTTGAGATCTACTGTTGTGGAGCCACCTCCGCTGTGTTTGGAGGAAGCTTGGTTCCTGCAAGCAGGGTAGGAGGGTGTCTCTTCCTACCATGAACTGACACCCTCAGTTCTACTCTGCATATCCATTTGCATCACACCCACCAAGCTCAACAGGCCACTCCTTCTGCTCTGCTCTATATACCAAAATGGACAATCCTTGTACCATACAGAGTGTGCGTGGGAAGTGTTTGGTCTCGCCTTTCTTTTTGGTCTTGTCTTTTACTTTAAGCACAGTTTTGTCCCCTTTCCATGAGAAGGTGAATCAGCTTGACCACAGAAACCTCAATATTCCAACACTAAGTTAGGAGGGAAGATGAAATCCCATTCCTTCCCCAGGAGGAAGATGGGATTATCCATCGATCATGGACCAACAGCTAAGGTATTGGATTAGGGATGAGAAGCTTTAGCTTCTATTTCTATCTTAGTTGTAATTAACTGAACAGAGAAGTACAAGTTATTTAGGATGTGATACAAAGCTCGTGGAGTTCAAGGAGAATATTTTCCCAGTGATTTTAGTTCCATCTGACACTCTTAGCCCTCCTATACTGCAGCCTCCTCATACTCAAAACAACCTCCTGGCATTAACCACACGCCTGTAAAATATTTTGCAATCCTTGCATAAAAACACGGTGTGTATTATTACGCACAACTCTTTCAGCAAGTATCTTATGCAGGTTTTTTCCAAATTCTGCTCCAATTTCCAGTAATATCATTCATAATTTTAAAAAGAACACAAGCTTTGGGTGCTGATCAATGGATTTCTTGATTTCTTCTTAAAAAACCCAACCAAAATCCACCTAAAGCTTTGGAGGAACGATGGACTAAGGGTTTCTGTGGAGTAATTTCCTCAAGCAGAGATGTGCTAAATGAGGAAAGGCTTTTCAGATGAAGGTGACGTGGCAAATTTTAGCTACAACACAGTTTCAAACTGAAGTCTGATAAAGAACACAAGGACAGCAGACCAAGTTTGGGGTTTGGTTTTGTTTGTCTTTCTGGGGGTACTTTTGGTGGTGGTGGTGGTTGTTTGTTGGCTTTTAAATGGAACACAGGTCCTCAATTTTACCTGCCATTAAACAGGTTCTATGCAGTATGTAAAAGATCAGATAATCCACCAAATAATTACTCCAATTACAATAATTTAGATGACAAAAAAGTTATACAGAGTGATGCAAACGCAGGTCATGTGCTTGACCACAAGGGTTTTGTTCCTCTTCTACTGCAGTGCACAGGCTCTCGGTGTCACGCCAGACTGAAATAAAACAACTGATGGTTTCACTTACCTGCAGTTGTCAGAGAAAAGGTAAAAGGCTGACACTGGGAACAAATTCAATGCAAAACTGTTCCCATCAGGAGAAGAAACTCCTTGGGATCATGGTATGTACTTCTTCTATCACAGAATGGTTTGGGTTGGAAGGGTCCTCAAAGATCATCTCATTCTGGCCACAATTTGGCTCTTTCTCACAGCTTGTATTAAATAATACAGAGTGCAGATTAGAAAACATCCCCTGAGCAGAAATGTCTCCGCCCCAGCTCCCTGCTCAAGGACAGATTCTCAGAGAGCAAGTAAACCCTGCACTGAAGCAGCCTTCAAAGAATCAGATGCAGTAAATTTCCTTCTTTTCACGGATTCTGCAGCGTTTGCCCTGTCTTGAGAATATTTGGCAAACAATGGGATAAGCACACGCACTACTTAGCTCCTCATCAAGTGGAAAAAGTAATTTTGTACAAAGTTCTCGTGCCCTTCTGCAACCAGACAGCCAAGCGGAGAATGGAGGAGGCAAAAAAATCACCCCTGCTTTGCAGGTTACAGGAGTGGGGCAGGACAGGCACCTAAACTGAGCAACCTGCTCTAGCTGTGCATGTCCCTGCTCCCTGCAGGGAGGCTGGAGTAGATGAGAGGTCCTTTCAACCCAAAGCATTTGATGATTCTATAAAACTAACAGAGCTGCAGTGTTCGAGCTCGTACTAGAACTATTGGAAATGCAATGCCATGTAATATTAGGAGGTTGAGAAGCACAGAGGCCTGAGCTCAACGACATCCACACCTTGTAGCTTGCACTTTAATTCAGTTTATTGCTCTTTGCTTCTCCTGCACGTCCCGTGGTGCCTCAGTTGTATCAGTGTTGTGTCTCAAAGCTGACCGAGAGTCAGATAACACTTCTTGGTAACACCAAAACTCAGCACAAGCTTCAACCTTGCTGTCTGGCCATCAAGGAACCAACTGTGTGCTTGAGTTCTTACCCACAGAGCAAAGCTGGACAAAAGTCCAAGATGCAGAATACAAAGAGCTTTTGAGGGACGGCTGTTGGATGCACAGAGAGCCTTCCCTGAGCAGGATGAGGGCTGAATCCCTGCTGGCTTCAAGCAGGAGGAAAAAGGCAGCACGTTCTAGCTGACTGACAGAGCGAGAAGGCAACTGCAGTGCAACAGCCCTGAGAACCTTCTGGTAACTCACTAAAGATGCTCCCGTGCATCCTGAGGAACAATAGCAAGGAGCAAGATTTTCCAAGAGGCTGTTGCCAAAACATGAGAGTCTCTGGAGTGTCCTGAAAAACTCTCCCTTAATTCTCTGAAGAACATTAGTGATAGCCTAAGAAATGGCCTCAGCTTGCAGGGATAACTTACAGTGCCTGAAAAAGGGACTTCATAAGGCATCTCGGAGCTTTTCTTCTTTCAGAGCCAACGCCCTGGTTAAATGGAAACTTCTTCTAAATTGGGACTTGTGTATCCAGATAAGAACAGTGATTAGTGGAACAAACCCCCTCTTTCATCAGGCCAGAGTTGTATTTGTAAGCGCACATCATTAGCATGAGAAGAAACAACAAGGGCTTCTGGTGAGAATTCTCATTCTCAAAAACCACAACTCACAGATATCTGGAAAAGAAGCTGAGAGCTGATGTCCCAAAAGAAAGAGAAATAGCTACAATGAGATGAGACCTGAGAATTTCCTCCCAAGCAGTCAGCATATCAAAATTCGGAGGTTCTCAGATGAATTTAGGTTAAGTACAAGATGCATCCCCTTCATGAGGGCAATTTTCACCCCTGATACTCCCTCTTCCTTGTGTCTTTTCGCAAATCCAGCTCCTAACTTTTCCCTTTCTCTCTCCCCTCATCGCCGAACACGCTCCCTATTATCATATGCATCAGTGTCAAAACAAACATCAGCAACATCATCTGCTCTGACACGTAGGAACTGGGAGAAACAGCCTCAAAAGGGCGTGGAAGCCCCAAAACTGGAAGTTTGTTAAAGTATATAATGCCGGTTTGTGATATTACAGCTTAAACCAGCGTTACTTCTGAAACAATTCAACCTGCCCCCTCCTTTTCTTTCATCTGCTGCCTCTGCTGTGTCAGATCAAAGAGGTAATGGAGGTTAAATGCTACTTTAAAAAATACTATTATTATTTTCCAGCTGGATCCGGTCATCACATGACAACACGAGCGCTCGGTCTGGCGCGAGGAGGAGCCAAGGTAAACAGGCGTGGTGTGAGAACAGGAATGAACAGCCAGGAGTGAGTGTTTCTTACCTTGACACAGCTCTGATACGATTGCTGCTTCTGTGTTTTCTACATTTCTAATACCATCTTAAAAGTCAAATTCATACAGCAAACACCACAGGGCAAGCTTTGCATTTCTGGGAGTGCCAGAAGTTGAAAAATCTAGCTCTGAAATGTGAATAATTTAAAAAAAAAAAAGCTGGATTTGTTATATTTACTATGAAAAAGGCTTTGGAAGCGATCAGCAACCTACCTTCGTACATCTCCAAAATGTGAACGGTATCGCCAACTTGCAAGGAGAGCTCCACATCTTGGGCAGCATCGTAATTGTAGATTGCTAATACAGGGAAGAGAGATGAAAAACACAGCTGTGGATGTTGTTTGAGGCAATCGGACTCGGAAAGTTGGTATCATGGCATCTGTCAAAGGCAGAATATGATTTGGAAGAAGCATTGTAAGTTACTAAACTATCCTCGGTGTATAATCCACCAGAAAAGTAAGTTGAGGATCTATTTCCAGATTCCGTCATCAGTTCCTGCAAGGATAAGAGACATTCTGAACAGCCAGAGTTTGCCTTTTACCTTTAAAAACACGGATCTGTGATGCTATATGAAGAAGTCGCATCTTCCCATTTGACTGACAACCCCGCCAGCAACGGTCACCGTCACCTCAGGCTGAGCTTATGGCTCAATTAGGTAATTGTCATTTTTTATTAGCATTTCCCAGCATTAACTGTAACAGAGAACCACGTTGATTGGATGATCTAAGAAAAAAATGCTGCTATTCTGCACTAAATGCCTCAGACTATTCGCTGCTCGAGACTCTTCCCAGCCAAGAACGGATCTTAGCATGAAAACTTGGGATTCTCTGCAAATTTAATCCCCACCGAAGACAAAGCTAATCTGAACGCTTATGGGATTGCCAGGGGGAATAGGATTAAGTCCAGAAGCCCACGCTTCTAAACCGCCTTTTCTCTGGAACTTCAGGCACACTGGCTGAAGCAGAAGAGTCCTTCTTAAGGCTGCTGGAGGCTCGTCAAGGTGAGAAAGTTTAATTTGAATTTTGCCTTGCCTTGGTTTGAAAGCAAAGCCATAAAGCAAACAGGAAAAAGCTCTAAATTGATCGGCTTAGTCAGACTAAACCACTCCTCTACCAAAACAAGATGATTTATTTAAAACACCGGTTGAAAACCAGATAACATTTGACTTGGAGCAACGCAATCTTCTCACAAACCTAAGCGGTATATTTACGAATCCAAATCTGTTCCCCAAGCGAACGTATTAGTGAAGGAAGCGCAATATTTATGTTGAAGAAGGCAAATAAATTGTGCAAACACTTCCAGGGAGCTTTGGGAAAAATTCTCCTGGACTTCAGAGGGGTTGTGTTCACAGGAAAATAAATAAATAAATAAATAAATAAAGAAGACTCAGAGCTCTCTCTGTCAGGAAATTCCCATCAAATGCCCATCATTTCCGTCAAGATGAGGGATATTATTGCCTCCTGGCAAGGATCCAGCGTAAACAAATGACTGTGGCTTACCACACCGGAAATTCTCTCACATCTACGAGCTTGCTTGAAAATATTCTAACTACAAATAATCCCAACCGAAGGAGGCAGGCGATGTGAATTCCCCGCGGTATCTGAAACACACGCTGATGGCAAACGGATACTGATTTTCTTACGCTGCAGGGGTAGCGACTGTTCACCCTGACCCTAATCCATGCCCACCATAACTCCCTGATATTGTTTTCCAGGGGGTTACAGGAATGTTGGTGGAATTTTGCACCTACGGCATCAGCAACTTCGACATTCAGCTTCCTCCTCCTCCTCCTCACAGTGTTGTAAGCCAAGATATTAGAAACCGAGTGGCGACCTGGATATTCAGTTTAGATCCAACAGTAAAAATCCCATCAATGTTTTTTCGCTGAAAAATTTGGCTAATGTTTCCAGCCAACGACAAACATAATAGAGGAGTAGATCAGAGGGATTCACGAAGAGCTACCCGGTACTGACAGATGCCAAGATCATAAATCAAGAGTTAACGAACGTTGTATTTGACTCAGTTAAAAAGAAGTCGTTCTGCCAGATAAGAGAAAGTAATTCTGTGAGGGTTTGCAGAGGTCAGCAACAAAGCTCAGCGCCCAACCCAACAGCAAGTGAACTCCTGCGGCCATGCCTTCTGCTGCAGGGAACCTGCCAGATCACTCAACTTCAGCCGGGATGTTGTAATCCAGTGCTTGGATGGGACATCTCCCAATCCTCCTAGGAAGGGCTGTGGATGGATAAAACAACCTTGGCTTCCTTCGGAACTCACTGCTGAGCTGCTGGCCTGGAACGTGCTACGGGGACACCACACAACACAGGAGGTGTCATTCCTCCAGTGAAGTCCAGGCATCAAGCAGCCTCTGGACATGAATAATCCTACAGAGCTGTCACCAGACGGAGGAGATTTAAAGCAGAGCGTCTCAGCCAGTTTCAAACTTGGCCGATTATATTCTGCCTCCTGACGTTTCCTCCTGTGGTTACAGCTGGACCCCTTCACTTTCTGTCCTCAAACGCTGTTTGGAATCCCTGTTTCGTGGCTGCGCTCACCATGAGAAATGGTTGTTGGTTAGAAATGCACGTGCTCCTATGTACAGGGCTTCCTACATACAATTTCTAGATTCACAGAATGTTGGGGATTAGAAGGGACCTCAAAAGCTCCTCCAGTCCAATCCCCCCATTGCCGCAGCAGGATCACCCAGACCAAGTCCCACAGGAACTCGTCCAGGNCCCGATGGTAATGCACAAGGTTATAAGAGACAAATTGCTGGCATATTTTCCCTAGGAGCTTTGCTGATGCTTCCTGCTGCTCCAAGTCAGCCCTGTCCGAAAGAGTCCTCCGCAGTTATTTGAAGCGTTTAGCCTCTTTTGCATGATGTGTATTTAATCTGATCTCTTTCAGACTTAAAAGAGAAAGGAAGCTGTACATAACAAACATGGTCATGGCACGAAGATATAAAAATCCTTCCTAGAAAATCCTGACAAAGCAGCAAAAAAGGAAAGTGTAAAAATAACCCCCCCCAACTTTTATCCCCGAACTGGCAGCGGTGGCTGAAGTTAAGTCTTTTCCCTTCAAGTTCCACTTCAGCTGAGATCTTTTTTCTCCTTTGAAATTCACTTTAGAACAGCGATCCTGCTCTTTTTATCATCCTGAAGGAAAAGCAGCACTGAAGTCTAGCGAATTTCATCTCAATAAAGAGGCAGAGGTGGAAAACACGATCCCTAAGAAGGAGACACGGGGTTTGTTTTCATGATCGCGTTCCTTGAGCAAAACTAGAGGCGATGCTTCGTGGCATTTAACTTACGATCCCCCAGCTTGATTAGTGGAAAGTTTAAGTAAGAAATGGGGTTTTTCAATAGTGCATCGAGCCTGTGGCATTCACAAGCAGGGAAGGTCAGAGGAGTCAACACTGGGGCAGGTTTGAAAAGGGCAACAGATAACTTGATGACCGATGACTGCAGACACAGTCATGGAGGTGAAGATAAGCGTTTTTCATGCTTCAGGGCAGAAGGGGATTCCTCAAAACGGATCGAGAAGGAACTCGAAAGGCATTGCACAATGGGGTGTGCACGCTGGGTGTGAGGGGTATGCTGCTCTGTGCCAAAGCATCATGCAAGAGTTAGAATCATAGAATCATAGAATAATTAAGGCTGGAAAAGCCCTCTGAGATCATCGAGTCCAGCCTATGACCTACCACCACCACTCAGCTAAACCCTGCCACTAAGTGTGGCATCCAGTCTGGCCTTAAACCCCTCCAGGGACGGTGACTCCACCACCTCCCTGGGCAGCCCATCCCAGTGTTTTATCCCCCTTTCTGTGAGGAAGAGCTTCCCAACATAAGTTATTGCTCCACGAATGGCAAAGGAAACGTGGGATATCCTGGGCTTTCCAGGGCAGCCTGGGCTCTGATTAACAGCTTGCGGGGAGCTAGAAGCTCCTTAGAAGCCACAGAACAAGAGGTCTGTCAGGAACTCACTGAGCATGACCTGGCTTTGAGTGAAACCAGTGGGAGATCTGGCACTGTTTGCTTGAGACATGTCTTCGGTGCCTACCAACAACTCCACCTGGAAGGATGGTAGTGGTGCAGTCAGCTCCAGTGCCACGTACGTATCTCTCTTTGAAGTTCCAGTACCCACCTGGACAAGTGATTCACAGATTCACAGATTGTTCGGGATTTGAAGGGACCTCAAAAGCTCATCTAGTCCAATCCCCCCATTGCCGNTCAAAACAACCACCCCTCCACCCATGACAAAGACACGATAACTGCTTCCAAATACCACGTCCCACTTCTCCGAAGCCTGCCCTCCCCACTATCTGATAGCAGAGGGCTGGGCTTTGCTTCCTTGGAACAAAGGATCGCATTCAGAGCTGTTGCAATAACCAGACTTCATCTCATTCCATCTTTCAGCTGAAGACATCAAAAACTATTGTACGGAAACAGAAGTTCTGGGCTTTTCTGCTGCAACAACCCCGTATTAAGAACGGGCATTCACGCCGGAGCAGCGCCGTTCGCAGAAGCCTGGTATGCTCTTTGGTGCCAAGATGGAACCAAAAAACCCACAGTGGCTTGATTTAAAAAACAAGGAACTGCCCAAGGAATTAATTCTTAATAGGAACAAAGGCTTTTTGATGTTGGAGGGAGGAA
Source organism: Todus mexicanus (assembly GCA_013389965.1). Taxonomy (NCBI): domain Eukaryota; kingdom Metazoa; phylum Chordata; class Aves; order Coraciiformes; family Todidae; genus Todus; species Todus mexicanus. The sequence goes on from WEIS01086296.1 coordinate 17,015, forward strand.
AAAAAAAAGGTTCTTGTAACTTCCCAGGAATTCGTGTCTGAAAAAAAAAAAAAAGAGACTAGTATAATTAAGACTTCTATGTCAGACTGCTGCTTCAAACATGCAAAAGTAAGGCATGGTTTGATGCGGTGAAAATCGCACATTAACTGATTGTTATGTAAAAAGCTACTCCTCCTGAATGGGTTGACGATGATATTCCAGCTCAATCCCACAATATTTCAGTGACTGCTTCACATTTTGACTGCGAATAATCCAGAGGAACGGGAGAGCGGATGGAAACGCTTTCATTACCAGTTATCAATAGACTTCAAACAGCTGCTGAGCTGGAGGTTGGACCCTCAACATCTTCTGTACTTGTTTCAGGCTGACGTCGCTACACAGGAGTACACTTGGAAGGAGTTGTACTTACCCTTCACATTTTTAAGCTGGGTTATTTTAAAAATAGGCATTAAACCAAGAGAGAAAGGACACCATCTGCCTACGCAGGAGGAGACGGCACGGCCTTTCTAATTTGGATCCTGTAACTGTCAGGTTTTATACTCAGCCCTTTCTTTGGAGAACCAGAAGAAAAGCAGGAAGATCCATTGGCCTCAACAGGTTTCCAACACTTGCAGTTGAAGTTCAGAGCCTATCCTGCACAAACAGTTTAACTCATTTCCAGAAGATTTTCTCTTTCAGTCACGCCAGCATCAATTTCTGGATATTCCTGTCTCTCTCTTGCCACCATAGATCGGATCAGATTCTAGGATCAATGGTTTAAGCTCTTAAAGCCTGGATTGCTTTAGAAAAAAAAATAACAACTTAACAACCTCCTGGGAATAGGGATGGCTTCACAAGCCTTACACGAGTGCTCCAGCCAGATGATCTAATGGGTCTCTCATGGCTTTGAACTCTCTGCAGCAAGTGGCAGAGCCAAGGACAAATTAGCCCTTGTATTTTAATTAGAGCTTCTTAGTAGATTCAGCTCAGGCAAACCGAGGCTGCCCGTCTCAAGGTGGAGTTTAAAGCTCTGCTTGTTTCTACACACGCAATAATCTTCTGAGCGTTATCCTGTAAACCTGGACCAGGATAACGCAAAGCAGAGTCACAGCACCTACCAGTAAGTACACATTTCATTTTATATACAAGTAACACGTACACAAACCATCAGCTCTGTAACTTTCCTCGCTGCACTCTCTACTTTTATTATTTTCACTCTCAAGGGCCCTTAGGGACTTGAAGCTCAGATAAAGAATTAATCTACATGAGCTGTCTCAGCTTATGTCTGGAGTAAGGAGGAGTGTTGTGAGCCAACGGAGGAATAAATCAGTACTAGCAGCACAGGAGCCAACCTGCTCCTGAATATCCCACACCCAACTTAGTCCAGTGCTTGACTTAAACAAAAACATTCAAGGTGAGGCTCAAGGAGGCTCTGAGCAACCTGCTCTAGTTGGGCATGTCCCTGCTCCCTGTGGCAGCGTTGGACTAGCTGACCTTCAGAGGTCCCATCCAACCCAAACCAGTCTAGGATTCTATGAAACCACTAGACTCACAATTCCAGTCTCCTTGCAAGGTGATGAAATGTCCCCTTTTGCAGATGCACAGATGGAGAAAGAAAGCAAACCTAGTGTCTCGTCTCGAAAATGCTCACTTTTGCCAGCTTTTATCAGGCTGCTTTGATATATCTTTCTACAGCAACTATTTCGGGTTGTCTGCGAGATCACCCAGGCTGTGTTTCAGAGGGAAGCCCTTGGTTTTTCTTCCCACGGCACTACCTGCCTCCAGCTACATCCCGCAGTGAGAATTCCGCTTGCCTAACATAAAAAGGGGAAGAGAAAATACTGAAGTGTTAGCCACAGCCTCAAACAGTTCCAAAGGCTCCGGTTTGTCTCAGGTTGGGCTGATTCAAACTGAAACCCGTGCGAGAGCGCGTCGGCATCCCAGTGGGAGGAACCGATGCAGGAGAACCCAACTCGGAACTCACGTGCCAAAAGCAGCTTCCAAGTGCAAAAAGGTGATGGTACGCTGCTTGTTGGGTCTGGAAGGTGGACCTTGATGTAACGGCTCTCAACCCAGCTGCTGGAAGGTGCTGGGGTTTCACCAAGCCAACTTCCCTTCAGCTGACGGAGAAGAGAAGCCGTCAGTGACACCAAATTGCCGTTCCCAGTTCAGTGGTGCTCAGTTCTGAGCAGTACAAAGCTGGCTCAGGGAGCAAAGGTGCAGCAGCAGCTGCCAGCGTTGGTATTGCTACCGAGCTCCAGAGAAACCTTAGATTCTGGTGCTATCAAAGCTGCATCTTTTACCAGCTCCAAATTCACAAAACACATCTGCCGAGTGCGTTGAATTCATTCATTTACCAAGAGCTGCTTCCACTGTGACACAGTGACCTCAAGGCGCAGGATACAAGACGAGACTGCTCCTTTGCAGCTACTGGCAAGGCTACAAGAAGCAGATACCATAAAGGCAGGTGGCTTACAGATCTTTTTAGGTTAAAGGGGGCTTGATATTATTGTAAGGTGCATATCTTCCAAGGTGCGTATCTTCCAAGCCCTGCAGCGTTCCTCTGCCTCTTTGAAATCTGAGCACTAACATCTAGCTCGAATGATTAGTATTCTCCAAAAAAAAATTACATTAAATAACAGTCCCATCCTTTAGAGCAACGAATCCAACCCTGGAACACCATTTCAACTATCAGATGACCACAGAAACCAACAGTTTGGGCCAACGAGCAAATCGTGTTTGGATACGTTAAGTCCAAGGGCAAATTCTGCAATGAAACTTTCAAGCACATTTGTAAAAGCAAAAAAAACCAAACCCAAACCAAACCAAAGGCATCACTCGGTAAATTAGACCGCTCAGCTAATTCCCAACTTGAAAGCGTGTGGCATTTTCAAAAGAATTAAGTGAATTTGCCACCGGCTTTAAATTACTGTCCTAGTTCTTCCTGGGCAAAACATCAAAGGAGGGAGAGAGAAAACTTGGAAATACGACTGCACAGAAGCAGGAGCGTTGCTATCTATTGAGTTCTGCTGTACGCACGGCTTCCAGAGGGAGCGAGGGCGGGGAGATGAGGGGAGGTTTAACGAGTTAAACACTCGAGCATTGGAGTCCAGCTGAGCCTACCAGGTAGTCTTCACCAGAAAGCTCACTTGAGCGGCGTCCCTTGGTGGCATCACACGTATCAACACCGAACTCAAGCTGGACTAGATGATCTTTCGAGGTCCCTTCCAACCTGGAACATTCTGTGATTCTGTGATAGATCCACAGAGAATATTTATCAGCTGCAAACGTAACCCACCAGAATTACAGCCACGGATTTTTGTACAAGCGTTCTCAGGCATCCAACATCTTTCCCCTCCTATCCACGTGCTCAGAAAGACAGACAAGCTCTCCCCACTATTTCCATGAGATGAATTCATAGCATGGCTTGGCACACTGAGTTTTAAGAAACTTGGGAGATGGTGCCAAGAACTTCTTTACCTCCACTGGACGGCAACTCACGGAAAGCAGCGCCTGAGCTAACTCCCGCTGGCAGGGCTAACACGAGGAGAATTTCTAATATACAAAACTATAGGGATTTCAGTTGGTCTCTGCACCTCCGGTCCTCCTCATTCAACACGAGCTTCCTACCAGATTGCTCGCCCATAATGGATGCCTGTGGTTTCATTGATCCGTGTTTGCAAAATGACACAAGCCGTGCTCCGAGGGCTGGCACTGCACCGCCAGAGAGACAGTTTCACGTTTCCAGAGACCTTTAATTCCAAAGCATTTTTATCTCGCCACCTATCTCAGGTAACAAGCAAACAAGGGAATAAGTGTTGAAACAAGGAACAGAAAATCTTGGCCGGGAACTAAGGGTCTTACTCTGGAAAGAAAAAAAAAACCCAACAAACAAGAGCATTGATCCCTTTGTTGTCGAGAAGAACAAAACCCAAGCTGCTCCCAAATTTGCAGTAAACAGATCGGTTTTAATTAAACTGCACAAGATGCGAGGAGATAAAGAATTCAGAAGCCAGTACTGTAGCCTTCCCTTCATCTTCTAAAGCTACTTGCTTCCTTTACATTCAGCTCCATCCCTCTGCTGCTTGAAGCCCCCACTACATCTGCAGAGCAAAGAGAATGCTGCGAGAATCCCATCTCTAATATTTCAGGTAGTTCCTCGAGCATTTTCAAAATAAAGAAATAAAAACTAGCACTCTTTCAAAACGAATTGGCCACACTTTGCCCGGGACATTCTGAAACAGTATTAGAACTTTGGAGGTGAAGTTATAAATTGTTCCATTATTAGGGAAGATCAAAGTACCAACCCAAGAGCAGAAAATTATTATTATTATTATCTCTGTTGTATCTCAATGAACTTTTTGCCCAGATTCAGCCCTTTCCAGCACGATGTCCACTTTTATTGCAGCAACACCTCCAAAAATTGTCGAGTAGAAGGAGTGGCCAAAGAATAATCTCCACAGAACAATCACTACTGTTTCTCTAGCCATCCTGACAATGTGCCAGACGCCTATCTGAAAGTTTCGAGAGGCTGCCAGAGCAATTCATCCCTCAAACAATGCTCCCAGCCCTATCCCTGGGAGAACTTCTCAGGAGGTACGCGTTGTCCTGTCCCAAAAAAGACATTTTTATCATTTAAGCAACCTTCATTTTTTGAAGGCAACTGTCAACAGGCCACCTACAAAGCTGTTTAGTGATTCATGTTTATGCTCCCGTTTTATTCGCACACGGCTCCTGGCAAAAGCACCAAAATTCATCACAGTATTTTAGGCATTCAAGCCTAAACGAAATGCAATGGACCTGAAATGGTCTCGTTCTGGTAGCAAGGGAATAAATGTGTTTATGGCTTTGGACTAAGGTAGGCTTAAGGTTGTTGGTAGCGTTTCCTTCTGCAGTAGGAGTGGGTTCTTCCATTCTGCTGGAGCCCTGGTCAGGAACCTATCACACAACAGCGGACTTCAATTTCAAGGCATACGTTTTCTGCAGGAGCAGGAGGCGTAAGTTGAGCAGCAAGTTGAAACAAAGATGAATTTTGCTCTAATTTGACATGATGTACCACTATCAGCACCGTGGAGCTCCTCTGATCACAGACCGGATTTGAAGACAACTTTGCAGAAGATGTATGAGCTTTGAACGTGAAGCCAAGAGCAGATGGATGGCCCAGAAGTTATCACACATCAAACCATTAGGAAGAAAAATCTAATTCTGCAGCACTCTCTCTTCCTCTCTGATCCTTCGCATAAATCACAACCGTAGCTGGCAGGCACTGGTTTACATTTGAAAAATTACTGCCATTCCTAAGACGTGACGCAGCTGATTTGAACTCCACGACCACATGGTATTTTGACAAAGTAAATACTTCCCTGCGACAAGAATAGTCCCGTGCTCTGGTCCTTCCAGCAGGGAAAAATGTCCTGGTTTCGAAGGCCTCCAGTAACTATTAGGGGTAATGACTTGTTCGTTCACCAAAGAAAAAAAGTCTATTCACAAAGAAAAATACCAACAAAATGGAAGATGACAGATTGAAACTCAAAGGTTCTTTTCTGCTACTGTGACATGGATTCTTTTGGTGAGGTGGCTACAGGATTTTAGGCCACACTTCTTCTGGAACCAAATCAGATCACAGAAATTCCTAGACTGGAAAAAGACCTTTAAGATCATCTAGTCCAATCATTAACCCAACACTGAGAAGACCTCGACTAAACCGTATCCCTTTCAAGCAGCCACCCGTGTACCCACATGCTTCAAGTGTAAAATGGGAGTGAATCCTTGGAATGGGATGTGAAGAGGCAGGGAAGGCTTGGAAATAAAAGCCACCCAGAAGTTTCTCAGCCTTGCTCTCCCAGGCCCCCGCATTTAAAGATGCACCGGCTCAAATCACTTTCTGTAGAGCTACTGAACCGCTTCATGAGAGAAGCGCTTGACCAAGAACAGGTCCCTTCATTTGATTTGGCCCCAAACCAGACCAGCTGTCAAAGAAGATGCACCAGATAGAATCACAGACTGCTTTGGGTTGGAAGGGACCTCTGAAGGTCATCTAGTCCAGCCCCCCTGCAGTGAGCAGGGACATCCTCAGCTAGAGAGTAGCTTTCCTTTCCAAACGAGAGGTGAAGCACGTTGCAAGGAAGCTCTGCGGGACCCAGAAACTCCTGTTGCTCAAAGAGGCAAGATGTTGCCTATCAGCTGATCAGCAGCGCTTCTGTCCCTTCGCGAGGCTGAAGCTCCCAAATCCCATCTGTTACTAGGTTGACAATTCATTGCAAGTGAGAAACTGCAAGCCATTTGTCTCTCGCTTATGCTTCCCTAAAAACGCTGCAATTTCCCATCCTGCGCTCTCCGCTGTCTTCATTTCAAACTCAGCCCTTATGCCATCTGTGTTATCCATGGCTGAGGTAGCAGTCTCCAAGTTTAACCAATTGAGGACAAAACTAGCAAGGCAGCAAATCAATTTGAAGGTACAACCAACAAATCTGCAGAGTCTAATCCAGGCCATAAACCGGTCTGGACTGAAATGCAGAAAATCAAGACAAGTGACATTGAATCACGACGTTTACTTCTCGGAATTTCTTACGGTGTTGGTATGATTTACAGGGCTGTGTTTAAAATAAATACAAGGAGTTCTAGACTAGTTTCCCAAACATGAGTTATTAAAAGATAGAATCACAGACTGGTTTGGGTTGGAAGGGACCAATAAAGCTCATCTAGTCCAGCCCCCCTGCAGGGAGCAGGGACACCCTCAGCTAGAGCAGGTTGTTAGATCAGATACAATGTGTGTGTTCTGTCTGAGAAGAAAGAGCCTCTATCTTTACACTTCAGAGCTAGCAACTCACCCATCTCGCCAGTGAATTAAAGTTGTGACCATCTAATGGTCGGTATCATATAAATTAGTGGCATCACCCTCATGACAACCACTCACAGAACTGGCGCTAACAGACACCTTGGTCAGCAGGTGATCAAGGACCCAAGAAGCTCCTTCTCTCCTTTTAGACCTCATCAGCTTCTTCAAACTAAGCACAAACCCAACGAGGACGGGCACTTGAGCACAAGGGTTGAAGGACACAACTGTAGACAGGGAACCGACAAGTCCGCAAACATCCAACTGCCAAAATGATAATTCCATTAACGCCACGTATCAAACGCTGCCCGATAAAGTCACTGCATACATAACTCTGTTTACTGCCTGGGGGTTAACCCTCTGGTTGCAGATGAAACGCGAGAGCTGAAGCGTTATGGTCTCGGTGTCAGCTTGTCTGCGTCCAGGGGAATCAAGCTCCTTTTCCACACAGCTGCCTGAACACACACCAGTAAGGGGAGGCTTCCCACCAGCACACTTTTGGCTTGGTAATGGAAGGGAAGAGGCAGTTTTTCCCTCCACCCTGCTTACTCACAAGCCAGTGCCCTTTCTGGGAGAGGAGCTGTCAGCAGCAGCAGCACTTGGCTCAAATCAGCACAAAAAAAACTCACCCCGGAAGCTAATAAAAAGGAAGCAGGAGGAGCAAGCGCCTCTGATTCATCCTACTGCCCAGGGCCATTCTTGAGAGCCTTGCTCAAAGGTGTGCTTAAAAAAGCCCCACTGTAACGTAACACGCACTAGCATTATATAGTTTACCTAATTATAATACCAAAATTGTTTAATTCCTGATGCTCAGAGTGATCTCACCAAGTAACACATACCACGGGCTCCCACAGATAGGCAGCCTGGGCTGTTACCTACACAGAAAGAAACAAAGTTCAGGGTGTACAATACTCCACACCCTCCCAGTTACCAGAGTAGAAACTAGATAAGGTTGTGCTGTGTATAATATCTCTGGAGCTTAAGCCACAGTCCTGCAAGAAATGGGCTGCGTCTCTCCAAAGCCACTTGGAAATCAAGTGGGTAACTTAACCCCAAATTCACTTTGTGATAGAACTGTGCAGGATGAGGTTCTTCAGCTTTAAACTCGCAGACTGAACAACCTCATGGGAGTCGGGGCAATTAACACTTTCCAAGCATGAAATCACCATTTATTTTTTTTCTCACATCAAGAAGCCCACTGTGGAACACAAAGGGCACAGGAGATCCACCCTTCATTAAAATAAACCATCACAAGTTGTGTCATCCGTGGTTTCCTGCCTGCCATTCTCACGAGCGAGCTCGAAACGAAACGATGCGGTTTTCAATTTAACAAACTCTCAAGAAAAGGAGAACTTATTGGCGACACCATTGGTGAGGTTCCTCCTAGAGAAAAGCCAGCCAGCATTTAACATCTCCTTTTCAACGTACGGAGCAGGGCAGGGCAGAAGGTCCAAGGTATCAGAGAAGCTTTCACCATTCCTCTCCCTGCGGCTGTCAGGATTTCCACCCCCTGCAGCAATGTCACCATTTCGAGTCCTGAATTCCCTCATGACACCCTGTCACTGCTTTTTTCTTTGGGGGACACCAGCAGCAGGTATTTTCGCTGCTGTGTTAAAGCACCCTTCGCTGCAAAACATGCTGGAGAGGCAAAAATTACAAAGGTCGGTCCCTGGGACTTGCAGGATTCCAGCAACCCGGAGCTGCCAGGGGGTACGCGCTGGACACACACCAGTGCCTCCAGCCACAGCATCACAGAATGTTTGGGATTGGAAAGGACCTCGAAAGATCATCTAGTCCAATCCCCCCATTGCTGGAGCCGGATCACCTAGACCAAGTTACACAAGAACTCATCCAGGACCCCAAAGGAACAAAATGGGATGGGGAGAGAGCGCAAACTGTGGGGAAAAACTGGGGGGAAAACAGAAGAACTGAAAAAGTGCGTGGAGGAGCAAGTACTTAAGTGCTGTGCAACAGAAAAGGAACGAGTCTAGAGAGGGAAAAGCAAGGGAAGATGTGAGGCAGGGAAACCAAGAAAGTGTGTGGAGAAGCAAGCAATCACTCAAGGGCTGTGCAAAAGGAAAGGAATGAGTCCAGAGAGGGAAAATCAAGGGAAAATGTGGGGCAGGGAAACCAGGAACCAAGAAAAGTGTGTGGAGGAGCAGCCACTTAAGGGCTGTGCAATAGAAAAGGTACAAATCTAAAGAGGGAAAAGCAAGGGAAGATGTGGGGCAGGGAAACCAGGAACCAAGAAAAGTGTGTGGAGGAGCAGCCACTTAAGGGCTGTGCAATAGAAAAGGTACGAATCTAAAGAGGGAAAAGCAAGGGAAGATGTGGGGCAGGGAAACCCGGAGGGCAGGGGGGACAGCAAAGGGGAGCAGAGGGCAGGGCGAGGGGGTGTCCCCGGGCTGGCACTCACCGACACCGTACTTCTCCCGCTTGGTGGGGATCCAGCGGGCCATGCCGGCGGGTTAGGCTGGGCTGGGTTAAGCTGGGCTGGGCTCCAAGGGCTGAGCTGGGCTCAGCGGGGCCGCTGCCCCGGTGCCGCCGCCGCTCCCCCGCCGCTCCCGGGCCGCTCCGCCATGCCACGGGACTGCCCGGCAGCCCAACAACTTTGCTGCCGAGGGAAAGCAGCGGGAGAGAGGGAGGGGAAGCTGGGGAGGAGGAGGTGGAGAAGAAGGAGGAGGAGGAGGAGGAGGAGG
>WEIS01086296.1:27142-49210 GCA_013389965.1 Todus mexicanus
CTAGATGATCTTTGGAGGTCCCTTCCAACCCCTACCATTCTGTGATTCTGTGACCAGCCTGGATCCTGCTCAATAACTGATGGACAAGCGCACAGGCCTTTTCCTGGCAGCGTAAACGCAGCTCGTTAAAAAGTAATTCATTAATAGCTAAGAAAACAAGCGAGTCATTTGGAAAGTACTCCAAGCATCTGGGAGAACGGGCACAGGGCGGCACGCAGCGAGAGACGCGGTGTTCTGGTTCGTAAGGTTGACTTGGCACTTGAGGACCTCAAGCGCCACTTGAGTCCAGTGCTGGGAACTGGGACACTGATAAAGTTTAGGACCTAAACCACGACTTGAGACCAGTGCAATGAACTGGGACTTTAAATAAAGTATTTAACTGCTGTGTACGTACCAGGATCTTGCAAGGCACGTCTGATGTCCTGACCCAAACCAGACCACCTGGCTTCTGGAGTTGTGTTGGCTCTGCTGTGGCAAATTGCGTGGGAAAGGCATATTTGGTGACACCTACTAGTTATGCTCTTAATTAAGTGGCATAATCACGGCAGCAGATTCTTTACCAAGTGTTGAGTGTTAAGCTGAGGAGATTCAGGCTCTCAGCATCCCTCGGGGGCTATAAGCAACTAGATCTGATTTTTATCAGCGCCTGATCTTTGTTGGATGCCCATCTCTTGTGAAAAGCAATAAGAACTGTGATCATTCTGAATATTTTAAAACTCAACCACCTGTTTAATTGCACTAAAGCATGAAAATCTGGGGAGATAATGTGGGGGTTTTATTACTTTCCATTACGAGTGAGAAGCACCAGAGGCAGCTCTACAGCTCAGCTGTTGTGGTGCCCTGGGCACCACTTCATCTCCGATTCCCATCCTACATCCCTCCGGCATGTTCAGAACAACTTGCCGTGCTCCAGCCTCTCCCACCTGTGTTTTGAGCAAGTTCAACTTGCCTTGATCTCCACTGGCGCCTCTAAGTGACAGAGTAACGTAAATAAGAGTTAATTACTGGTAATTTGCTCTAACAAATAAACCCGTTCTTTGCAAGACAGGATTTCAAACCGAGGGACACTTGATACCACTATTAGCCGCAGCTTTGTTGTACAACACACTGGGATTTGAACAATACGTGGTGATCTGTCATCTGTCAAGAATGCGTGGCCCATGGATTTGTTCCACACACAGCGCGTTACTCATCGAGCTGTGATGTGCAGGAACGTCCCACCCAGCTCCCACCAGGCAGCCAAACCCTTCTCTGACACGATGATTTGATTTTCTCCCAAGGGCTGCTCATGACAGGACTGAGATGCTCCCAACTACATTCAGACATCAACATGAGAACGCCGCAGCTTGGAGGTTAAATACGGACGCGGCTTCTTTCGATGCTTAAACGGCACCTGAAGCTTCAACTCGGGAGTATGTCAACACGTAGAACAAGATATAAGAAAAAGAATATATAACATATTTGCAAGCTGGAACTGGTTAACTCATTTGTTATTTATAAAACACACAATTCGACGGAAGTTCCCAGCCAACCATGATCAGATGTTGTACTGGCACAAATATGAAGTCATTGTTCTTCTCCACAAAACCCTACGGTTCCTCTAGCTAAAGATTTAGAAAAGCCACTAAATCGACTCCTTGTAGTGTTTTTGTAGAGCTGAGAGCGCTGAATTCCCGTGGCCTTTGGCTGGAGGTTCTCTAAGCAAGAGTCTGAGAGCCTAGAACCTTGATTCGACTTGAAGATTCTTGATTTTAGTTAAGCTGGTGGAGCTGTGCTAGAATTTTCCAACACAAGTAAAGCGAATTCTTGGCAGTAAATGAAAAGCGAAGCATGAAAGATAGACATGTAGTAACGAGAGTGGCTGGTTTATCACTGAAGAAAGGGAAGTTGGCGAATGTTTCGTTAAATAGAATGATTTGCAAATGTCAGGGGCACATGAATGAAGCAGTCGCAGCTATCACTGAAAATCGGTTTTGTTTCAGAAAATAATAAAAAATAATTATATAATATTACCAAATATGTTTTTTCCTTCTCTCATTCTTTCTTTTATTGCTCAAGTGTTGGTTAACCAGGACCTTTAATTGTTCTCAGCCTGGACCCTGCTCTTCTCTGCCCCAAACAGGAGCAGGGTAAGATGGTTAAAGTCTAATTGAGGCTACATCAGAGATTAACTCGGTTTACATAAATACCACATCAAAACCACAATGCTGAGGTCATGTTGCAGATTCAGAGCTGGAGACAACTGGGCTGACTAAAGTTCATTCACGTTTGTAGCGCAGTAAGAAAGTCACGTTACTCCCGAGTCTTTTCCTTTGTCGTTGAAAGAACAGCCTATTTCAAATTACCCGAGTGCTGAAATAAAACCTACATCTAAACTTAGAATTCCAAAATGTGAGGGTAACAGAGTCGTGTCTCAGACACTTCCCTGAAGTCCTGTCTGCCTGCGTCTCTTTTTGTGGCAGAACCGAAGTTCAAGAAACGGGCTTCTAGTGTCCTCCTGTGTTCCAAATGAGAACTACAACAGCTGAAGAATATAGAGACCTTCATTGAATGAAGGGAAAAGGGAAGAAATTAAGGGGTTTTTTCTGTGATAACACTTAAGAACTCTTATAGTGACCAGCCTGGATCCCACCTAGCTGGGTTCTGTGCATATATGGCACTGCAATCAAGTGCTTTACCTTCCAAGCAACAGAAAGGTGGAAACAGAGAAAAAGGTGAAATAATAAAACCACCATGATAAAAACCCAATAAAAATGTGAAAATCATCAAATAATAAACCTGCGCTGTTCAGCAAAATAGTAAATGGTTCTGGCACAGCAGCTAAAAAACTACTACTAAAGCCATCTGTTCATTAATTTAATAAGTCAATCTCTCTAAGCTGATGAATGATCAGGGCTGGTTAAGAATTGAATCCTTATTTCCTGATCACGACTAGAAATCATAAATAAGAAGCAGCAGAGTAAGCCGGATAAGCAAGTAAATATGCAAACACATACAGCACAAATAGGAGAAAACAGTGGGTTTATCCCTTGGCCTGTACATGTTTTACCCTGGAACAATATTTAACATATTATCTGAAAATCTCATAGCCCAGAAACGTTACAGCTGAATTTCACGGCACGTTTTGTTGCCCAGATAAGGCAAATGCTTGTAGGATAATGCGAGTTTGGGTACTTGGTTGGCATGACCCATTTGGGGGTTCCGTTAAAGTAATGGGGATATTTCTAAATAATTCTTCAACAACCCCCCTATTTACCTGCCACCAATTTCACTGGCGTTGTGGTTGATTTTTTTCCGGATTATTCTGTGAAAAGGGGCAAATGTTCAATAACTAAACTGAACGTTACAGCTACTAGAACCCACGTTTCGATTTCCACATGGAGCTAAGACATGACGAACTCGTACACAAGTTCTTTCTCCTAGTTACAGCTCAAGAGCAAGCAAAGGACGGTGTAACCAGCACCAGCTTGTGCATTATTGCGAGATCTCGCTCTTCTACAAACACATTTCTGAACGTTCCATCCTCCTGCAGTGGATGGAAGGAAACAATTTCTTCCCGGGAAGAAATAGAGAGCAGCTCCGTGCACACCTCACTGACCAAAGGTCTCACCTTTGGGTGTTCACATTTTCCTTGTTTTATTTATATACAGTAGAAATCGCTTCTCGAACAGGTCGTTTAGGATTTCTCCGAAGGGAACAGAGCGGCGAATTCCCCTGGGAAGCTGGGGATGGTAACACATCATTATCCCGCACGCTGACAAACAAGTAGAACTGTGGGGAAACAACGTTTCTGACAAGACAGGTAAAAGTTGTTGATTTTGTGTGAAAATACCAAAAGCAATTATATGATTTGGACCGGAGATTTCCTGGCGCAACCTGAGGTATGTCTTGGGGATGGATCTGTACTGGCTTCACACGGCTTCCTCAGCTGGGTTCAGCAATGGTTCAACATCTCCCGGTGTTAACGACTCCGGGATCGGCATTCGATTCAGAGCCAGGCAGAGATTTCTCAGCGAGGTCAAGAGGACTTGACTCCCCTTTTGCAGCAGCAACTGGCATGACCAGTCTCCCCAGCACGGGGCCCGTCTGCAGACACAGCGCTATGTAGCTCTCCTGGATTCCCTCCCAGTCAGCCCAGCATTTCTTCACCCCCAGAGCTGTTGATTCCAGTACGATTTCGCCACTGCTGAGCTGGGGTCACAGTTTGTTAGACGGGTTTATCGCTTTTTCTCAAGAGAGATTCTAGATGAAACGTAAACAGCTCTGCTTTATGGCTTTGTGCAAATATTTCCAAAGCCACCTGACTGCTGAAACCAGACTCCTTTCCAATGAAACAGGAACGGGGGCTGCAACAACCCTTAGGCTGCAACAACCCCAAGCCTTCATGTATCCTTCAGTCAGATGAACAGGTTCTGAGTAATCAGTCAGTCGGCGCTTCCATTTTAATAGCTTTGTATTTTTATGTCTGAGTTTATTAACATTTCAAAGCTTAGCTTCTCTACCCCTCCTCCATCTGTTTCTTTTTAAGGAAAGACAGAAGCAGCTTCCCATCTCGTCGGCGTTTCCTCCAGATGGTGATCTCTCCCTTTGTTCAGGCACGAATCCTAGCCATGCAAATCAAAGCGTTAATCATACAATCAAACTTTTGCATTTGTTGCAAAGCTCAGTAGGAATCTGCTTCCTGAAGACGATGGAAGGTGTAACACCTCCTCTGCCATCCTTCAGACGACGTGCAATGCTGCAGGTGCCAGCACGATGTGCCACCTTCATTCCTTACCTGCACCAACTCAGGGTATTTCATTCTTTTGCTATTTTATTAGAGCAAAAAGAGCATTTGATGCTGGAGGAAGAACTCAAGAAAGATCACGGACACAACCAGTGGGTTGATTTAAACTCCTCTCTCTCAAACTGGCATGAAAACCCCATAATACTGATGGCTTTCCTTTCATCTAGGTGATTTCTACAGAACTAAACGGTCATTGGGTTATTTTTTCAGCCCCTAACCCTAAAAAAACCCAGAAAACAATATTAAAAAGTGAAGGAATATATGGAAGCAATTGCATACAGCAGCTCCACGAATGGTCTGGAACTGGGAAAAGGAAGCACAGAATTCTGCTAGATTTGGAACAGCAAAAATAAATATCCTGAGGGATATATCTTTTTTATGACACTATTCACACCGTGAACATGCCTGGGTCCCCTTGTGCCAACTGACTGAATAATTATCGTGGAGATAGATGTTTTGTAGAAGTGTGTTGCTGATAAAATACTTAATTTCAATGCCAATGTACCGTGGGGTTTACAATGTTCTATTGTTCCCATTTGCTATAGAAAATTGAACCGGTTTTATCATCGGCGAGATACAAGAGAGATCAGTTCATTTCCTGATAGAAGAATAAACTCGGTTATTGGCGCTGTTGTGGTGTTCTTCACCTACCCACAAGAGATGTTTCCTTGCGAAAGACTAAAGGCTAAAGGAAAAGATGACTGAATACATCATTACTCTACACTTGCAGCACAGGGAACAGCAAGAAAAGCTGCGATGAAAGTTTGGTTTAGCGCTAAAACCAGCTAGAAACGTGTTTTTCTCCGCTATCGTGTAGGCCAGGACGCTCAACTGCAGCCACTATGGCACAACTGCAAGAGAACAACAGGTTCGAAGAGACTGGAAAACGCTGAATTTAGATTTTACTTTTGTGCCAGTAATCCTGCTCCTCCCTCCTCTTCGAGATCATGTGAAAGATTAAAAGGAGGAAGCGCTGGCAGGCATTTTCATTAAGAATCACTGGCTAATTCCAAAGTGCCTATTAGTAGCAGCCCTCTTGCAGTGCCTGTGGTATCCATCCATCACAGCTGACTCCTGGATATCGACTATTTTATATTTCATGTATCTCTTACATCTTTAATGTCTGCAGAGCTTGTTCCCGAAAGTGTCCTCAGCAGGGGGTAGCGTGGTCAGATTTAATCACAATTTCCAAAGCTGGAAATGAGCTTCCAATAATTCTTCGGAGCTGTCTTCAGCAGACTGCAATCGATAATCTCGGTTTTAAAAGCAGGAGACTCTTTTTCTTCCTCTGCTCCTGGGAGGTCTCTCTGAAAAGGATTACTACAAAATCAAGCCTCTGATTTTGGCAGCCAGGACACCAGAAAGCTAAACCCACTTAGTTAGGTTGCAAGCCTGTTGCTTAGAGGAGTAGAGTGGGTTTTTCTAAGGAGTTCAGATGCATTTTGTAAAAAAACAGTGAATATTATGCCTTGGTTCAGAGGCTGCTGCCTTACAAGAAGTCAGAGACATTTGGTTGGTGATGGAGAGATGTAGATTCAGACAGACAGGGAACAGCAACAGGGGATGGAGCTGACTCTGAGCTCACAGGAGTTTGATGCCTGCTTGTCTCTACGGTCCTATGCAATTCTTTCTCGAGTAATAAATCTCTGCTGATGAAACGAAAAATCAAATCAGGAGCTTAGAACCGATGAGCTCAAGCTAATGCCTAATGCTCCCATTTCTAGACCGAATCACAAACACTAAAAGCACCCAAGGAGTCACCCCTTCTAACACCCGGATACAGATTTTGTGGTTCAAATCAATCTCTTAGTAAGGACTTACAAAGACGTGGATGTGTTTTATTTTGTAGCAAATAATTAATGGTTATACGCAACTCTTCAGAAGTATTCATCTCTAACTTAAGGGTTCTGGATACACAATATTCTTTGCATCCTCAATAAAGCCAAAGCTCCTGTGTTTACTCGCAGGGCCTGATTTGTTTGCGTAAGCAGCTCAGAGATCCTTACAGGAAATGCTCTGAGGGAGCACAAAGTTTTATTACGCGATACGCAAAGTTTTATTACTTCAGAATGAAAATAATAAAGACTCTGCGCTGCTTCTGACTCAGTGCCATTTGCATAGGAAAAAAGGAGCACATGAACGACACATTCACAGCCCCGAGAATTTCTCTGTTCATCTAATACCAACTCATAAAAAGAGTTTTATCTTTCGAATCTTTTCCTTCAGCTTTCTTATTTCCCTTTTCTCCCATTGAAACAGAGGAGAGAGACATATTCACAATATGAAGAACCACAACCGAGGAACAATCCCGCTGCAACAATCCCAATGCAATAACCCCAATGCAATAATCACTTTTTCTAGGGTCCCGCCTGCTGCAGTCTCTGATAAGAGACTGGCTCCAGAGCTTTAGATGTCCTTTGTTCAAGCCAGTTCTCTCCAGCTTGAAACAGCCTTTCATTTCTAAAGGAAATTTCTTGGAATGTCTCGCTCACTTCTGAGTCTCCAGAGGTAGAATACTTCTCCTCCTGGGAGCCCTTCCATTCTAGGAATAAAAGTTGAGTTGACATTCAAAGTTTTCTGCCTCTCTCGCATGCGTAGACCTTCAGGAGACTGCGATGGCTCTGTGCAGTGCACCAGCCACGAGAGGATATACGCAATGTAGAGCTTTTCTCCTTTATGAACAGCACCAAAAAAAGAAAGAAAAAGAGAAGCAAAGTATGCTTGGTTCTCACTGCTTGCAGGAATGAGGTGGAACAGGCAAAATAATGACCACCTATGAGCAGGATAGCCTAGGGGCTGGAAGATACCTGGTATTAACCTTTAAGACATCTTTTAACCTCCACAATGCTTCTCACGGCTATTTCATGTCCTGCCTTCTTCCCCTCCCTGCCCCATACAAACCTCACAAGAGGGGGAACAGAGCTCGAACACCAACTTGCTACCAGGAACCTTCACTGAGCCCCTCTGTGTTGCCTTGATGCTCCTACAGGGTGAAGTTTAGGCATAAAGGATCCCTTGGATTGTTTCATCCATCATGTGGATGAATCTCCCCAAGGGGAGCGGATATTCTCTATCAAAAGAGATTAGATATTGGAACAGCCTTCCAAGGGAAGTGGTGGATTCCTCAACTTTAGACAGTTTGAAGGCTCAGCTTGTCAGGCTGCTGGGCCAGCTCATTGAAACTCTGTTTCTTTATCTTAAAGGGTTGGACTAGATGACCCTTGATATCCCTTCCAACCCGAGATACTGTGATCTACAGCTGCTTTATCTCAGGGGAAGTCCTCAAGGTTACTGCAGCCCCAGAAGTTTGCAAGAAGACGCTATTACACGTGTTAGACACTAGATGCCACTAAGAGATCAGCATGGAAACCAAGACTGCCCCCCCTCAGACTGAACAGTCCGACCTCTGGCAGGACAGAATGCTCTTCACTGCAGAACTGGACGGTTTTCGAAGGCTACAGCACAATTTGGGATATTTAGGACCACTGGGCTGGTTCCTTGGCAGCAGCAAAGGAAAGCAAATGAAAACAGCTCCACATAAATGCATGAAGAAGAATCTATGTGTGCAATTTCAGTTTCTGCAAAGTTATTTCCTACTGAAGCCCTTTGCCTGCTTCAAATATTCCTTCAGCAAACAAGCCGAGATTTAATCTTCTATGTGAAAAACCACCTCCTCCAACACAGAGACATAAGCTGAGGTAAAATGGTCATTTGGTTGTGCCCTCGGTATTTGCTGCGCAGGAATCAAAAGTGCATTTGCCGAGTCATGCTCCGTGAGATGCTCTGTAGGTGTGCACATGAACCACAACTCGAAACTTCACTTTTCAAAGCCATAAGCGGCAGTCCGAGATATTAAATGGAGAAAAGGAGACTGAGGGGGGACCTCAGTCATGGTTAGAAATCCGGAAAGGGCGAGTGTCGGGAGGATGGAGCCAGACTCTGCTCGATGGCACCAGGGACAGGACAAGGGGTAACGGGTGTGAGCTGGAACACAGGAGGTGCCACTGGAATCTGAGGAGGAACTTGTTTGCAGTGAGGGTGCCAGAGCCTGGCCCAGGCTGCCCAGGGGGTTGTGGAGCCTCCTTCTCTGGAGACGTTTCAAACCCTCCTGGACGAGTTCCTGTGGGACTTGGTCTGGGTGATCCTGCTGCAGCAATGGGGGGATTGGACTGGAGGAGCTTTCGAAGTCTCTTCCAATCCCCGACATTCTGTGAGTCTGTGCATGAAGGAGTCACGGATTTTCAAAATCCATCCTGAAGAAATGCATAGCAATGCAACTCTCTAGCCAGGCCAAGCAGCGTGTTTGCACTTCGCTATGCAGCCAGCAAAGCTCAGACACGGTCTATCCCCACAATAAGCTAGGGTAGCTCCCTAATGAGGGGAGCACTTTGATAAGACTATTTCTATTGCTCAGGAGCGTGCCCAGCTTGACGTCAGATCACTGTTGCCAGGCATTTAGAAATATATGCCCTGCCCGTAGCAAAGAATCAACCAACCAAGCAAAAGAAAATAAAATTACTTGCTGGCAACTGGGAACTCTCTGTAGTAGGTAAGAAAAAGCTTCCCTCTGTTCCGATTTTGATTTTAATTAGCGAGTTTAGGAGAGACGTTGAAGAAGAACAGATTGTCGATGCCCTGCCCAAGTAATTCAGCCTAAATAATACTCCTCTCTCTCACAGCAGTCTAAAAACATTAATTTGTTCATCGAATCTGCACCGTGAGGAAGGCAGAAGATTTGTTCATATTATTGCTTTGCTGATAGCAAAGCCTAATCAGAGTAAGACAGAGTGCTCGATCCAATACCAGTTTTCAGGGTGGACAATTAGAGCACTGTGGGATTCCAGAATCGGCCACACATTCTTTTACAGCCTGTGCAGTACCAGGAACAGAGAGAGGCAGCCTCTAGCCTGGAACAGCAGCTCGGTCCCGAGATATAAATGAGAGGCACGCTCACACTACTTAAGAACTGGAAAACAAACCACAGAACTGCACAAAAAGGATGGAGCCTTTGGTCCTAAGAGAAAATACGAGCATTTTTAATGCGTGCTCACGCGCAAACTGCAATCAAAAAGCAGATGAGAGCTCTGGGTCTCAGCTGCTGTACAGCTGCACCGCTCCTCTGCCTTCAATGACGCGGCGGACACCGCTGGGGCCTTTGAATGCTTCTCACATCTTGAGATAGAAATCCATCAATTAAGAGCCCAGCTCGGCCTCTTTCCCATTTGGTGATTCAGCGCTCTCCGGTTTCAGTGGGTGCCAGATGGGATGACTGATTGGTAGGTAGCAGTTCAATGCCTTGTTTCACGGGAGGGAAGGCAGAAGCAGACTTGATCTGCAGTTTGATGAAGCCATTCCCAGCCCTGTGAACATGGAAATGTCTGATTCAGCACTGCAGGGAACGGGCTGATCTCCTGGTGAGGCACCAGATCATCTTCCCCAGGCTAAGGGACTCTGAATTCTTCTTCTATAGACCCCAGTCTGCGAGAGATCTCCTGCAAAAGACACAAGACTACCTACTAATATAGGTTGAATTTCTTCTACAAGTAAATTCCAGTCTCATGAACAGGAGTGCTGGAGTAGCACAGTAGAATTAGCCAGTATAAAATCTTCCAAATCTGGTTCAAAAGAAACCAAGGCCTAAACCCAGACCCATCTCTCGATAATACACCACGAGAGACGGTGCAATTCCATCAAGCTTTATTGATAGGAAGAGAACAGCAAGAGTTTAGATCACCTGAGCTCTAAAACCCTGGCATTAGTCCCTTCGAGCACAGCAGGAGGAATGCAGGACAAACCTCAATCACCTTGAGTGGTACAGAAACAAAAAAATACCGGCACACAGAGTCCTGGCAGATACCGTCCACTTGAGAATCCAGAAGAGTATATACCTAAAAATGTTCCAGCTCTCCATTTGCGTCACTTCTGGCAAGCTTGCTCCTCTATGATTACATAAGATTATTAAGGCATTCAGATGATGTATTGTCTCACCCATCACGGCTTTAAGGCTGCCACAATTTCACACCAGTATCTCTTCTCCTTTTCTTTCTCTGCCACCTGCAGAATTAGCGTTTAGGAGGCCAACAGAATTAAAGGCCTTTCCAGCTCCTTCCCTGGATACAAAATTCAGCTCACAGAATCACAGAATGTTAGGGATTGGAAGGGACCTCGAAAGATTATCTAGTGCAATCCAGGCCACCCCTCACAATTCTGCTGAATCCCTGGCTTGGGAGGAAAAGGAGATGAGCACGAACAAAGCATCTGGTAGTTTTTTTCCGCGCTAAACTGTGCTGTAGGATCTGTGTCTGGTATATTAACTGCTGAATCATTGTTTCTGTTGTTTCAGTCAACGCATTGAAGCTGAGAACGCGGCTAAATCAAGTTGCAATAACTTGGAAGGCTTTGAAAGAATCCATGCTGGAAACTCAACTTCAAGCCTTCATATTTCTATGTGTCAGGGATTCTTTTAGCTGCGATCCCACCTGCTACAGATCACCGCAGCCCCTGCAAAAAAAGATCAGTCGGAATCTGTCTGCGGCCATCAGGCAGAGCTGCTTTCTAGCTGGAAACTGGCACTTGGTGGCACTAGAGTTCATAGAAGGGAAGGTAAAGAGAAGAGATGAATCAGCAGCATTTCCCTGCTCCTCTAGTTGATGCACGGGTGTCGTCTAAAACGGTTTGCTGTGGAACATCGCTCAATGAGCTTTGAAGTCTCGCTCTGCACTTTCTTTGAAAATGTATGTGCCGGGTAATTGTAAGTGATAAGATATCCGCCTCGTTTCCTGCAACCTTCTCTGAAGTCTCCCCAGGACTTCGAAATGTGAATTCTCACGACATCAGAGAAAATTGACCAAGTTCTCTCATTGCCAGTGCCAAAAGTACAGTGAGCACTTCACGGGCAAGCTGAAATTCTCTCTGCCAAGTTATAATCACAAGGGGCTGATCTTGCAATCAGTCCTCGATACTACCAGGAAGCCTGATGGCTTTTCTCCGGATTCCACATATTCTGCAGGAGCCTGTGCATACCAATGAGCCAGCAGCATGAATCTGTAAGAACGGGCAAGTTGCTGTTAAACTCATCCCCTAAATTACGAGTTTTGCTTTGGTTAAACCTTACTTATGGATTCAGGTTAACAAAATATCTGCCAGTGCTTCAGTTTCTCAGAAGGAAGATCCGAGTCTCGCCTGCGTATTATGATCAATTAAAAAAGGGTGAGATCTGAGCATGAAACAGCAAGCACCTCTGGTGACATTGGAACTCTTCTTGGAGCAGCAGAGAGTGGCAGAGGAGTAATAAATTACAAGGCAGGCTAAGAAAGCATCGTCTTTTTACAGCAAAATAACTGCAAACGCTGCCTACCAAGTTCATCAGATACAAACTCAGGATTTCTGTTACAGGTGGATGTTTTTATCTCAAGGGAACAAGCACTCAGGAGACCGTGGAAAGCTTCAGTGTAACCAAACCAGCACACCACCGGTGACTGCCCTGCACCGTGCAGCTGCCACTGCAGTTGTGAGGGCAGAATATACAATTTCAGAATCACTTCTGTCTTTTAATCCTCTAAAAACGGCTTCTCCGTACTTTTAAAAGGCAGCGTCTTTTATGACAACGTGTAAAATGAGTTTAAAGGACTGTTAAAATAACTCCGGGCAATCCAACAGCCCAATAATCTTCTCCTAAGTGCCAAATTGATCCAGCAACGCGCAGCAACTGCTACAGAAAATGTTTGATGACTACGTGGAGTCACTACCAGGGTTTCAGAGTGCTGCAATCTCTGGCTGGCTCATTTTTAGAGCGACACAACCTCTTAACTCACAAAAGCACAGAATCAGGGGAAAAGTTTCTTTGGATGAAGCCACGTCCTGGGTGCCTGTTCCAACCCTATGTGCTGTAGGAGGTTTCCCATCCCTTCTGGACTAATAGCGGGTCTCAGATCAACAGCCACTCTAGCACCGTGTCTGAATATGATCCCCACCTCCAATTAGCGTTAACTAAGGAGGGTTAACAAGACAAGACAAGCCAGGCAGGGCTCAATGGAAGCCTCACTGCAGCAGAGACTGCAGCAAGTGGATTGGACACACCCTGTTAAAGATGCAGTGCATCATTCCTGCCCTTCAAGCTGACTTCACCCCTTTGCTGCAATGCTGGCGACAAACACCGAGCTTAACTCTTTTAAAGCGAACTGCCTCGAAAGAGCAGGCATCGAATCGTGCAGTATTGAAGCTGGAAACCTGAGATCGAAGTGGTTTGTATTTACTAGAGATACCCTCTCTTCTTAAAGCAAAGTTTCCACGTATTTGTGTGTGTCAAGGTGCAAAGAATACTCGGGTTTGTTGCTTTTCACATGGGAAGTGCTGGCCACAGGGAACAGGGTTTGCAAATGCCTGCCTGAGCTTCTTAATTCCTGGATCCAATCCAAGGCAAGCATGAGAGTGCAATTTTCCCAAACCTGTCCAGGTTATGTGGGAAACTGAGGCACGGGTTCCACACAAATTCTCTTACAGGCTTTGGTTAAACTTGTGTTGACAAAAGAAAATCAGCTCTTTGTAAATCCAGGTCAACTTCAGTAAATAGTTTTGGTCAGAAGAATGAAGGAAAAGTGGAACTTGGCTGAAGCTAAATGCTTAGAAACATTTGCTAAAAGAAAACCTTTGACTGGATGATCTTTAAGGTCCCTTCCAACCCAAACCATTCCATAATTCTATGACTTAATTTTCATTTCACAACTGTCCTGAATTTCCTTCCATGAACAAAATATTTTCTGTGCCTGATTACTGAAAAAAAAAAAAAACAATACACACAATATTTACCTTTGATTGCTCTTCTTCCTTGACATTAAATAAAGCTACAGTGCAAGGATCAGAGGAAGCCTGGACAAAATATTTTGTAGTTCATCTATTCTAGGTTGTCCGTCACTGGCTTGCAAGAGAGCTGCGTTAGACAATAAATTAGAGCAGTCCCAGAGGTTAGACCTAGTTGAATTCGGGAAGAGCCGAACCAGCATTATCCTTACTCCCCTGTGAAGGGCAGCCCAGATTCGGAGCCGGAGAGCACGTGGCGAGAAGCCTGTGGGACTTATTAATGACTATGCAGCACGGCCGAGAGGGATGGATGCACTGCAGAATCACACGGCTGGCTGTTCAGAGCCTAGATTCCTGCCTTCCTCCCATCCCTCATCACAAGGAACTATGTTAACAGCCTAATTGCTCGAGGCTGCGAGAAAGAAAAGGAAATCAAGATAAAATTTAGTACAGCGTGGAGGAAAGCAGTGAAACATTCCTTTCAGAAAGCGTCCAGTTCGAGAGGAATGAAGAAAAGCAGATGCCCTGGGAAAATGGCAATGAGAGTGACACTGAGCCAGGCACACGTACACGATGGGGAAAACCATCATCTTTTGTATCCACATCAATGCCTAAACCTCTCATTAACAGAAATACAAATCTGGCAGGAGCTTTTTGGTGCTCTCACTTGCCTGTGGCAGCTCCAGGGGTGATCTCTGCTGTCTCGCAGCTGACAGCTGAAGCGCTGAGCCCTCCTCGCTTCGCTCAGAATGAGAATAAAGCACAGTGGCTTCTGCTAAGCAAGTGGGGCTGATTCTGCTTTTACTCCAGTGATTTAGCAATGATTTAGTCAAGCCAGTGGCATCACTGGAGGCTATAAAGTCATACATATATATGTAAGAGAGAGATTCAAAGTAGTTTGTGTCACGTAAGGCTGTGATACAATTTTTATATCTAGATTTACAGATACATATCTCAATATTGTGTCGATGAAAGCAAAGCCCTAGAAAGAGTGAATCTGCATCGTGCAAAATAAATCAGTCTTTTGTAGAGGAATAAAGGACATCTAAAAGTAAAGGATTCTGCTGTAAGATACCCCAAAGTTTGGTGAGTGACTAAACCACGAGTGGACCTGGAACAACAAGTGGCAGCCCCCAGCTTCTTGTCCTTAGAATAAGCTCTGAAAACTTCAAGATTTGTAGCACTGTACAAGAAAACGATCTAAATCAAACCTGAAATGTCGAAGTTACGCACCATTGGTTCTAGCAACTGAAAAACTAGAAGAGGAGGGGGGTCGGGAGAGGAGCGAAAGCAGGAGAGCGAGAAAAAGAGAGCAGTTATTTTCCAAAAGAATAGAGATGTTCGGTTTATTGACGGGTGCGATATCTAAGGTCAATTTGTTTGCTGTTATCTGCCAACGCACAACAGTGTCATGTTCTGCTGTCGCTGCTGATCACCAGACAACTCACAGACGCTGGCACTTCTGCAGACACGCCACAGCTAGGCTAGACAAAAATGATCTCGTGAGAGATAAGAGGCGAAATCTCTCTTGAACCCATCTTTCCAAACACCCCGTGGCTACGAGAGAAGCCAAGCAAGCAAGCAGGATTTGGCCCGTGGTGATTTGGTACTAAAAATTGAAATCCTATAGGGTGTTATTTGATTTTTTTCAGGTAATATTTTATAACCTTACTTACCGTAGCGCTGTGGTCTACGGTCAGACGGGCCAGCATCTAAAAAAATCACAGGATGATCTTAAAAATCAAGGGATCTATAAAAAGTTCAGGCTGAAATGTGATGTATACTGGGACGGGATGGTTCAAAACAGTTGTCGTTGAGAATGAGTATAGGTATCAGCAGTCTGGTAGGAAAGAGACCCCTCTCTCTTCCTCCAAAGCTCTTCCTTTCATGTTAACCCACCTGTTCTTAAAATAAAGATCCATCACAGCTCCAGACTACTCAGAATTCTCTCCGCACAAGTTTCCGCTGCTGTTTTACATTTCAAAAGAGCACATTTGTCATCAACGTGAAAGAATAAACTACAGGAAGCACTAGGTGTGGAAAAGAGAGTAAGGACGCTTCGGTACGCAGAAATCAGCAGCTCTGAGCTCCGAAACACAGTATTTAATAAACAAATATTTAGAACACAAGGTTAGTTTAATGCCTGTGGAGCTCAGTCACTGCGGTCACTGACTAAAAAGCACATGACAGCTCCAAATTTTCTAAGCATTTATGACCCCTCCATAGGAGGATGGAGGTGCAGAGAGATGTCCCCCATTCCTTGGCAAGTCTTCTCCTTTTTTAGCACCACCGTAACACTGGAAGGACCCTTCAGAGTGTTCTTGGCATGTCAAAATGCCGCATAAGAACGTCAGTAAGTAAGTAAGAGAGAGACATATCGACAAAAATTAAATGTATGCTTTTGCACATCAAAGGAAAGGAAAGAAACAACGATTACGGCATCTGGAAAGATCCACTGAACTGCCTCATCTCTGTTACAACCGCACTGAGTCAACACTGCTCCCACCTCGTCCCTTCAGGATGGGAATCGGGTGAAATAATGAGAGTTCAATTGCTTTGCCAGTGTATATTAGGGCTCTGCATCTGATGCTATTGATCAGCGAAGATGAGCTGAGATAGCTTTTTTCTGACGTCGAATTCTTTTTGCCTCGCGCGAAGAACAGCCCAGCAAGAAAAGCTGCAACAAATTTCTGCTCATGCCAAGCTCTTCGCGGAAAGAAGGGTTTAAACAAATGCATTCGAGCAAAAGATTGAGTGAGAGGGCTGTTATTGAAACCAGGGAGCTGAGCTGCAGGGAGACACCGGGTTATTTTTAAAATCCCATTTGCATGCAAAAAAATCCCAGCTTGCAGCCACATCTGCTGAACCCGCAAGAACACTCGCCCTTGTAATGGGATCTGCAGGGTTTGGAAAAGCAGCCCATTGATTAGCTGCAGGATTGCAGGACCTGATCCTATCTATTTATTTATTTACCTGGGCCTGGAGCAGCGCACTTAATCAATGAACGCCGGCAAATAAAATTGATAGGGGCAAAAAGCAGCAATAATCTCATTTCAAAGATGACTCCTGGGCACAAGCAGTACCAATAAGATCGGCCTTCGTGATTAAATTCCACCTAGAGTGGAACTTAACCTTAAAGAGGACTCGAAGTTACTAAAAAGGCTGTGGGTAATTATGTTCTAGACACCTTCCTTCTTGATATTATGTATTGTTACTACTAGAGTCTAGTCCTAAGCTAGGAAATCATAATGTGAGACACTGAATACTTCTTAAAAGACAAGCAAGATAAGGTGGTTGGAGAAGAAATAGTCTAAACTGGATTGAAACACTCCAAGAAAAAGCTTTTAAAGCTCTCTACAACTACCTGTTCACTGATGCCATTACCCCGTGTCTGATATGGGCCATATTCTGCTGTCTGTCCAGCAACGGATGCAAAGGTGGCAGCTTGAGCTCATCAAATGTTGAGTAAATTCACAGCAGCAAGCTCAGCGCCATCGTCTCTCCTCAGCTATTGTTCGCGCTGTAATCAGGCGTATCCATCACACGGCTCCGCATCTGGCTGCGTCCTCTTTCCTCACCCAAACCTCAGCCCTTTGCCTGCACGAACAATGGCTGGGGTGACCCTCTAAGTCTCTTCCATCTGAGGTAACTACAAATGGGAATCGTCCCTTTGTTCGCAACGTATCTGACGGCGCGGACACGGCTGAGGTTAACATATGGCTTGGCCTAATGGTCCCTCCTAGCCCCCGTTTCTCATCGGCAGGTAATTTAATCGAGCTGATGTCTATATCCCTCCACAAATTGAATTAAAAATGTTGCCGCAGCTGCACGTGTAATAGAATCTACACGCTCTCCAGCAACCTACTTTACTCTGGGCTGTTGTTTTACGCGGTAGTAGAAGGCGCGTAAGCAAAGATGAGCAGGATTTGGGGCACCGAGCAAGACCACATCTGCCTTTCACTATCATCTCATACATAAAACCAGTTAAATGCACTTGTCTTGTCTCTGAGACGAATGGAGCTATGCACTCATTTGTCTTCTCTCATTTTTCATTAGAGCCATTAATTATATATCACAAGAACCAGGGATTTCTGGGGTTCAGGCTCCTGCTCTCCCACAAACATCCTCAGAAAATCACTTCCAGCCATTACTATGAAGTACAAAATTGCTAAAAGAGGCATGGTGGGACTCCCAGGAATGCATAAAAGCACGTTATGGGACTGGCTCTCTTTGAAAACCCATAAATACGTGAGCCATTCCCAGCTGCTAAGCCGGAACGGTGCGTGGTTACAGGGACGGGTGTGCAGAGGATACGTGCGCTGAGGATTTGGGAAGTTCAGATACCACAGAACTGGGAGCCAGCTGGTTCGTGCTCTGATCAAAAGCATTCGCTAACAATTTTACAATATTTTGTAAAGTCAGGCTCGTGTTTATGTATTTCTCTAAACCAGGATGTGCATGACGGTTTTTCCAAGCTGAGCTGCCAATATAACATCAAATTTACAGAGATATAAGATTAAAAACCCATACAGGTAATACCAGATCCTCCAGCACAGCATCCAACAAATTCCCTCTTGCTACATTTTCACCTCCATCCACGTAGGTGGCCAGTGTATCCTTACAACAGCTTGTAACTAACTCTACTACCTACTGATGCATCTGCTTCATAAACCATTTGATTGCGGCTCCTAAGCGAAGCTGCACGCTCAGGCATTTCTCTCCCTTCATCAAAACCTCCGGGACGACAAAGAGTTGGCATAAATAATTCAGAGTAACGTTCCTGAGAAAAGCAGCAAAGCTGCAGCACTTACCTGACTGCTCAGCCGCACGATTAGTCCAGTGACGTGACTTGGAAGTGCCAGATCTTGAGAAGCAGTGGTTGGAATGACCTCAGCGTGGAAGGCAACGTTGGAAGAAGGAGAAGACAACCTGTCAGGAACAAAAACAAGTCTGCTGAGTCACTCTGAATTTATTTATTGTTATAATAGTAAAATGAAAGATTTAACTGGAGCCTCAAATGAGCGCTTTTAATGCCCGGTCCGGCCAAACTCTTGCAAATCTCGCTCTGTATTAGTGGCTGCAGCGAGGGCTCAGATGGCAGATATTTATACCAATTATTGCGGGAATGGCAAGGCAATTTAGTGCCTTGTTAAGTAAATTACTCCTTTAATAGGATGGGTTTAGGTATCTGGTGTAGCAGCCTGGGGAAATAAAGAGTTTTCATTTTGCAAATAATCATTCTGAACGTTGACAGACCGCAGGAAAGAGCCAGCGAGGCTTTTTTGTTCAGAAAGACACTGATCAAATCCTGTACCAGAGTCAATAATCAAGTGTATTAATGTAAGACACTAACAAAAACATCCTTGTTTTGGTTTCACTTTGAAGTAGTGCAATTTTGGAGCCACCGCTGAGAAGCCGTGAGGTGATCGTGGGCTTTATATTGAGCAAATGCACTAGGACCATCTTTAGAAAACATTGCCTGTATCGCTCCAACGTTCTTTAACTAACATTTAGCTAGGACAGTCCAAACCTCTTTGGAAGCTGACTAGTATTTGTGATGCATCTGGAGATCTGTGGATTAAAAGCCCCAGTAAAAGACAATGTTTTACTCTCTTATTAGTCAATCGAACATCTAGAAGCACACACTGAAATTAAATCACCGGAGAAACCTTGATGCTTCCTCTCCCCTTTGTTTGCCTCCATCCTTTCATTCTCTTTCTTTGATAA
Organism: Todus mexicanus; assembly: GCA_013389965.1. Classification (NCBI taxonomy): domain Eukaryota; kingdom Metazoa; phylum Chordata; class Aves; order Coraciiformes; family Todidae; genus Todus; species Todus mexicanus. The sequence continues at coordinate 46,455 of WEIS01086296.1, forward strand.
ACTCTTAGATTTCCAGAGCCCAGTTTTTCATACTCTTTTCGTAGCTACACAAAGCGCGTTAGGAAAGCTCTACCCATTAAGCACCAGTGAAGATTCTCAGGCACCAGTTCCCGATGTTCTAAAGCAGTTTACTAGCCCCAGAGACTTTGATGGGAAGTGTGGGAGGAAGAGAGACGCAGAGAGAAGGGAAGACCGGCAGTCTTCCTACACACCCTCCTTATTAACTTGAGTAATCCCCTTAAAGCTATTCAAATGAAATCTCGAAGCCTGCCAGCACTGCTGTTGCAGGCAGACACACGGGGAGGTTTCTGTCTGTATAAATAACGTGATGAAAATTGCAGGACTTGACCAAAAAAAACCCCAATCTATTTCCCAATTCCAAGCCTCCACTCCAACCCTCTTGTTTTTCTACCAGAAAAAGAACTTGCTCATTATGTAATGTCTGTGTACCCCTAAAGATGTGTAGCTAGGAATGGCTGTGAGCTAAAAACACATCAGGAAAAGGAAACATTAAATATGTGACCAGATTCTGGAACACAGGGGGAGAAAAAGGTGAAGGTTTTCCCTCCATCTGACCAGCAGCTCACTAAAAACCAGAATTTTTGAACTCAAACCCAAGTTTTCAGCTTGCTCTTCTACCAAATTCTCCCCAAAAGTCATGTTCCCAAACAAGAAACTCGAATTTCAGAACTCAGAAACAAGTTTTCAGGGTGTTCTTCTAGCAAATTCTCCCCAATAGTCACGTTGCCAAACAAGAAACCAGAATTTAAGAACTCAAAACCAAGTTTTCAGATTGTTCTTCTAGCAAATTCTCCCCAATAGTCACGTTGCCAAACAAGAAACCAGAATTTAAGAACTCAAAACCAAGTTTTCAGATTGTTCTTCTAGCAAATTCTCCCCAATAGTCACGTTGCCAAACAAGAAACCAGAATTTAAGAACTCAAAACCAAGTTTTCAGATTGTTCTTCTAGCAAATTCTCCCCAAAAGTCACGTTCCCAAACAAGAAACCAGAATTTCAGAGCTCAGAAACAAGTTTCAGGTTGTTTTTCCAGCAAATTCTCTCCAAAAATCATATTCCCAAACAAGTGAGGATTAGGACTCGATGCAGTTTAGAGCAGGTCTGTGGCAAGGGCGGCTGCCTAGATGTAGATTTGTGGCAAGCAGTGGCCACTGAACTAAAATAAACGCTAGCAGGGACTAAGGATCGAGATTTTTCGTGTGTAGTTAATGTTCCCTGCTGCTCTCCTGGCTATTTTTAAGCCTCTTGTTAGATTTCAAGGCAGGAAGAGCTAACGAGCCAGATTTATTGCAGGACTGGCCATAATTGGCCTTGCTTTGTCCTTAATCGAGGAGGAGGAACAGGCTCTCGGTGGTTTGTTAAACAGTAAAATGTTTCTTTCTGCATCTATTTCACCATTTAAGAAATAATTAGTGTGATCACCATGGGAAAAAACCACCTAGAGAAGCTAAAGATATTCCACGCAGGATTTGGAGGACATGCTGTAAACACTACGTGGCGTCTAACGCTGCAGGAAGAGGATAAAAACCCCAAGGTATATTATTATATGAGTTTAAGCTTATTGTATAAATCTACAAGTGTTCTGGAAAAAACTCTGCATGATCACGCAATGAAAAGGCTTCATGGTAACGAAACGAGATGTGACCGTGCAGTAAAACCCAGCATTATTTGATTTCAAGGCCCCGCTTTCAAATATAGAAAGGCAAAAGAGCTTCTAAAGCATGAGCTGGGCTTCCTTATTTCATTTTACTGTTAAATATAGAAGTTCTGAATGAACGAAAACAGGGGTTTAAAATAGGAGGCATGAGCTAAGCTTAAGAACGCAGGGGTAATATTGCTTTGTAATAATGCGAAGGAAGTGAGGTTATAGCTCAGTGTGGAGCTGTAAGCAGCGAATCATCATCTACTGATGATAAAAAGTTGCTCAAACAAGTACTTTTTGAATTTTCAGGAGAACGAAACCCTTCATTTCACAAATCCCTCTCTGGTACTGCAGATGTTAAAGTGCCACTGATGCTTGGAAAGGACAAACAGCGATGGGAGTTTGTTTAGTCAACACCCGTTCCTCCTCCAGCACAATCCTGCAGCGAGATTCAGCCTTCACCTTCCTATTTTCCTGCAGAACATCTTCCCCAGAGCTGCACGCTGACCGATTTGGGAGTTTCACTGGGCTGTTCTGCAGCAATCTCAGAGGAAAGAGAGGTTAGAGGAACAGCTCGTACAGCAGGCAGAGGAATGCAGAGGCACCGAGTGCTTTATTGCTGCCTGTTCCAGCAAAATGCATGCACCAAACCCTCATGTTTCCCCCGCCCCAGCCCTTCTTCCAAGAAATGTCTGCCCGATGGATAATCATTGCTGATTCAATGCCCAGGAGGGCTCCTTTAAAGAAGAAAATTGCTGCAGCATTCGCTGTATTCATCAAACATTATTGCTGCTCTCTAGAGGAACGGGAAGATCCATTACCAAAGGAGAAATAAGATTCAGCATCACCTTATGGTAGCTAGAGCAAGGCATTTTTATTTTAAAGCCATGCCTTCTGTCAGTTGGGACCCAGAAAAGGGGAAAATAATGAGAAAAGCAAGAGAAAAAAAGGCTGGCTAGAGGCAAAAAAAAAAAAAGAAAAGTCTGAGCTGGCTGACTGCAGGAGATGAGGAAAGCCTGGAAGTTCACAAAGAGGAGTAGGCGCTGCAGGAGTGACTCAGCAGCCTTTCTGCGGCAAAAAGGGAGCGTGGCAGC